>BHDV01063422.1:0-23325 GCA_005406045.1 Adoxophyes honmai
TTTCAAATAAAACTCGTGCTTATACTTTCTGAAACACCCGATAGATAACATCAAATTCGACCTCGCACATAATTTCCAAAGCGGCGGCCTGTGTTCAGCAGTTGACGTCTTCTGGCTGAGATGATGATGATGAGCCACAGGTCAACGGCACAGGGCAACCGGTAGGCTTATGATACGGCTTCTTACAATAAAAATAACAATCGTTGCAGGAACTCATACTCAGCAAAGCCTGGATACACAAGTCAACTGAGAGCGTACCGATACTGCTCTCAGTAACAGTGGTGGACACTGCATACGATTGGGTTTTAGACAGATTATTTTTATTAGTAAATGTAGGATTTTTATGTAGGTAAAATTACGTAATTACACTAAATGGCTGATTACTGATCGCCACTCAAGATTTTGTTTCGTGTGTCTGAAGAAATACGGTTAAAGCTTGTGTCAGCGTGTAGATTATGTATTACGTATCGGAAGCAAAATTAACAAACAGCAAGACAGATTTATTGAACAGTTGTAAGTTTGTGTGTTTTTTTATATCTGTATTGTATTATGCTTTACAGAATTGGTGGATCGATATAGTTACGCGTTATTTTACAGATCATCTTAAGACACAGCCGGAAATATTTATGACCCCATTGATAGCAAATGACAGCAATGGTTACCGCGCCACTTTTCAATCGGCTATGAAAATGACCGTCATAATAGGCCAGTTTTTCGGATTAAACCCCGTAATGGGTGTAAATGAAAGTGATACCAGCAAATTAAGGTTAGTAGTATAGTAGCAGTTTATTGTTTTTTTTTAACTCAACAATCATTGGAGGAACGCGGGAGTGCCGTGACGTGTACTCACAATTTTTACTTCCACAACATGGTGTTTGTTGTTGTAATGTCCTTTAACGTGTAGCGATAATTTAATTTAAAAGTTTTTTCAGGTTTCGGATACTGTCATGGAGATTTGCCTACAGCGTGATATCAATTATGGGACAAAGTGCCCTTGTAGCTTTTTGTTTTCTAAAATTGTTCACGGACTCGAACCCTAATTTATCTGCCAATGGTACGTACGAATAATTTAATGACATACTAAAATCAACTCAACATTCTAAGTTTAAGTGTCTATATGGTTTAATTTACTTATAAGTATGTTTATAGGTACGTTGTCTTGTAGTGTTGCTATTTTCTGAACATGACACATTAACTCGTCGAAGAACACAGCGTAAAACTGTCAAATCAAATTTTTTCATGTTGAATATTTATTATTCCTGTAATAGACTTAGGGGCTGAGCGAAAACGAAGTTAACAACTAACTAATATTTGTATTATAATAAAACATTTACACAAACCACATCTTTTTTCCTATAACTGACTAAGAAGAGTTTTTCAAAAGGTGACAGCATCATAAAAAACAAAACCAAACGATAAACCATAAATAGGTACAAACTTTACCTACTTGAGCGCGTCAGCTACAATTCCCTGAGAAGATAATCAATAATTGCTTGAGCGTATAAGGTAAATTCAGTGGGCAGGTCCATAATTATACTTTTATAGACAACTATACTATATCTAATCAGTAGAGAACGTTAGAGAAGTATTTAACGTCAACACTAATATTCTGAATACGAAACCAATTCTGCCTCCTTTTTCAACAGTAGTGATTCTGTCAGTCATTTACATTTTCAAGGTTGAATTAACACGTAGCCAACGGCTAGGTAGAGAGACATAAGCTACTTTAATGTCATATGTGGAAGCTTATTATAGAAAGTAAACTTTTTGTAGTTGTCTAGCTTTACAGGTGGCCGAATGGCACGTAACAAGCATCAGGAACTAGTTCCGTTTTACTAATAACAAAAACCATTAAGGCGAGTCCAAATTAGTAACATTTCGCCGGACCGAACACCGTGACCGTGACAGAGCCGGGAGTTTGTATCGATAGTGTGGACGGAATTTACAGTCAGTTTATTTACAATCAGTAAAGTTATCCGTTCAATTCTCCGAAACAAAATGTCCGTACATCCAAACATTGTACGTACTCCCACAATGTGGTTGTGACAAAATGTGGACGATGTGTTGGTTTTGTTACGGGCAAATGACACAGGGTACGGGCCGATCCATCCAAAGTGGGTTTTTTTCAAAGGATGTTCGGTACTGACACGGTGTGCGGGAGAGGTCCACACTGCGATTTTTGTCACGCGTACAAGCACGCGTATCATAGGCTAGCATATGGATCGGGCGAATGCACGTGTTGACAAGACAACACCCGCTTCCCCGCCCCTCGCACGTATGGCATTCATCGGTTGTAGAGGACTATCGTAACATTTGTACGCGTAACAAAATGCCGTCCACACTATCGTTACAGACATCGAGCTTTGTCACGGTCACGGAGCTACGAGGGCTGCACTGAAAATTTCGGGAAACTAATATTTAAATACTATTTTTTATCACGTATTATACCTTTTTACAATCGTCAAAGTTTCTATATCTTAAAACACTGGCCACATAGAAAAAAAAAACAATGGTTCGGTTCCAATTGTTTTTTGAACTTGATGAGTCGCTGCTCAACATGGAATTGTCTCGTGAAAATTTAAGACCTATGATTTACTGCGACTTTAAAAGTGGATTAACACAAAAATAATGTGGAGACCGGATGATTGCTGCTTTTAATAATGAAGCACCTTCGATGACTACAATATACAGGTGGTTTTCGGAATTTCAACGTGGCCGTGTTTCCCTCATGGACAATGTGCGTGAAGGTCGACCAAAATCGGCAGTCACCCAAGAAAACATCGATGTTGTGCGTAAACTGATTACGGAAGACCGACATGTGACATATCGGGAAATTCAGGAGTGTCTGGGCATTGGAATGAGTCAAATACAAATTATTCTACAGCAAGAGTTAGGCGTGCGAAAATTGTTTTCCCGGTGGATACCTCATCTGTTGTTCGACAAACAAAAAACGACTCGTGTCGATTAGTGCCCCAAAACTTTAAATAAAATCAACAGAAGAAGCTCAAATGCAGTTTTTAGTATTGTATTGGGTGATGAGTCATGGATATACGCATATAAGCCTGAAACTAAACACCAATCTCGAGTATGGGTCTATGAAGGCGAGATTAAGCCGACAAAAGTGGTTCGCTCTCGCAGCACGGCCAAAAAGATGATGGCTACTTTTGTCTCCAAATCGGGTCACGTGGCTACAATTCCTCTTGATGATCGTAGAACAGTCAATGCCAATTGGTATGCAACCATTTGTTTGCCGAGTGTGTTTGGTGAACTGAGAAAAAAAAACATCAATCGTCGCATCATCCTTCACCATGGAAATGTCAGCTCCCATACGGCTCGGTTAACAAAGGACTATCTAGACGGTGAAAAAGTCGAATTACTTGACCATCCTCCATACAGCCCTGACTTAAGTCCCAGTGACTTTTTCACATTCCCCAGAATCAAAGATAAGTTACGTGGTAAGCAGTTCCAGACGCCAGAAGATGCCGTGGAGGCGTACAAAACGGCCATTTTGTCGACCCCCCCTTCAGCGTTCAATGAGTGCTTCAAAAACTGGTTTGAACGTATGGAAAAGTACATTTAATATAAGGGAGAATACTTTTAAAAGCAATAAAATTACTTTTGATCATTTTAACTGCATATTTTTTTCTATTCCCGAAACTTTCAGTTTGACCCTCGTACCACCAGCGTCCGAAGCGATGCAAACTTCCACCCGTCCAGACTATACGTAACAAGTCCGCGGCGATGTCACGGTGTTCGGTCCGGGGAAATGTTACTAATTTGGACCCGCCTTTACATATATTGTTACAGCATCTTTGGTATTTTATTCTACAAATTGTGTAACGAGCATCCTATTTCTTCGACTGGCACTAAAGTGGCCAAGACTTAGCCAGCAAATCGCCAAAACGGAATCATCTGATCCCAATTTAGATAAGACCCTAATAAAGAAGTGCAATATTACATGTGTAATTGTTCTGTCTTTGGCTTTAGGTAAGTGGTTTGTAAATTGATGTTAGTATTCGAGTTTTATTTTATTTAACTACATGATCGTTGTATTTAAAAACTAGGCACAAGTGGGCCTTTTTAGGGTTCCGTAGCCAAAGGGTAAAAACAGGACCCTATTACTAAGACTTAGCTGTCCTTCTGTTTGTCTGTCTGTCCGTCTGTCTGTCCGTCTGTCATCAGGCTGTATCTCAAGAACCGTAATAGCTAGGCAACTGAAGTTATGGCAGATGATGTATTTCTGTTGCCGCTGTAACAACAAATACTTAAATAAAATATTAGTTTTAGTGTATCTCAAGAACCATAGCCAGGCGGTTGAAATTATCACATATAATGCATTTATATTGTTACTACAACAACAAATATTAAAAACAAAATAATCATAATAATTAAGGGGGCTCCCACACAACAAACATGCTATTAACTATTTTTGTTTAATACGTCATAAACTATCTATTAATTATCTGGTTATCCTGAAATTGCTAAACGTGGCACTGGATTTTTGAATTCATGTGCTCTGCCTACCCCTCTTGGGAATACAGGCGTGAGAATATGTATGTATGTATGTACGTCATAAACCGTAATTTACCTTTCATTTACCTAGCCAATGGTATGGTAGATACGTTACCCTTTGTGCGCGAGTCCGATTCGCACTTGGCCGGTTTTGTTTAATTATTGATTAAGTTTAATGAATGCTTTCAGTTGAACATTTACTATCAGATCTGTCAGGGCTAGCAGGTGCCATAGATTGCCATCGAGGAAGAAATGTCGCCGAGGCCTTCATAACTTCCAGCTTCCCTTGGGTTTTTAACTATATCACGTACAGTCACATCATCGGATGCGTTGTGCAGGTACATTGTTTTCTAGTATTGCTTCCTATTTAATAAGGTCTTTTACAAAGTAATCTTAAGGTCTTTAATAAAGTATCTTAGGACATAAGCATGAAAATAAGCACATTTTGCCTTTAGGCGTGCCAGGACAGATTCGTTTTAAATCAGTGAGTTAGGACAGTACCTATCTGAATAGGCGTAGGTACAAATTTGTTGAGGTCAGATTTGTCATCAGTCTGTTTCTGAATGAAACAGTTTTGACATACGATTTATGATAATCGTCAC
This sequence comes from Adoxophyes honmai, assembly GCA_005406045.1. Taxonomy (NCBI): domain Eukaryota; kingdom Metazoa; phylum Arthropoda; class Insecta; order Lepidoptera; family Tortricidae; genus Adoxophyes; species Adoxophyes honmai. Next base: position 5,115 of record BHDV01063422.1, read on the forward strand.
TGGAAAGGCAAAATTACTGAAACGCCAAAAGGCCATTTCGAGAAAAAGCCGTTTAAAGTTTTTTTTTTAAGAAATAAATTCATAACTTTCTAATCATCCGATTTTAATAAAATGACTTGATATGCAATCCTTTTCCTTTTCTTCATAAACCAATGTACTGCATATTATTTAAAAGGCTATTTTAGCAAATAATGGGCGCTTAAGTAATTACGACTTCATTTTCGAGTAAGCAAAATTTTCTTATGCGCCATCAAGTTAATTTTGTTTGCAATGTAAAATTATTTACAGATAACACGTATCCTAAAGGAATATAAGTAAGGTAAAACTTACTTTATTGAAGGTGATTCAGCTATGCAGGCTGATTACTTTTTAAATTACCAGTGGTCTTATATTATAACTTATAAAAGACCCACACATAATGCGGTTGGCTTTTTTATTTACAATGTCACTTTATTCAAAATGTTCCCACGAAACACTATTTTTTACACGGGACATTGTTATTTAAATATTATCAGTACAACACTAAAGTTAAATTACGTCCACTATTTGGAACAGTTTATACGCAATTATTTACACTTATAATTCGATTATGTAACTACATAATCTACTATCAACACTAAAGTTAAAAGTAATTAAACTTATATTATTTACATCCAATAAAACTCACACAGTTCTATCCGAGAACAACAACTAAGAGTAATTTTAAATCGACCGCGAAAACAGACAACCAAACTTGCACTGATCTATTTTTAAAACATTTAAAATTTCTTTTCAATTGCAAGTGCAGGTGTCAAGGTCAAAAGTTCAAAACAAAAATAAAGAGTTAACCAGGGGTTCCCAATCTTTTTCAGCCCGCGGCGCACCTACAAGATTAGAATTTTATCACGGCGCCCTACCCTGTGTATTTGAAAAAGATACAGTACAAAATAGGCTCAGTTAATAGTGGTATTTAGATAGAGAGAAATAACAATGAAAATATGTACAGTCGCCATCAGATATATCGGAGCAGCCAAGGTGTCGAAATATATCTGAGCAAGACTGAATTTCAATAAATTCTGCACACTCCAATTGTCATTTATATCGCAACTGCTGCAATGCCATAATCATCCGAGCATGCTGTTGTTCAATAATTTCTTTACATACATCCAGTCAAAAAGATCTGATCGAGCAAAACGCCAAATGTATCTAAGCAGACAGCTGTTCATAAATATCTGAACATTTGAGGAGAATATACTTTACGCTATATGCCTTATGTCGTATAATTGATTGGCTGAGGTCCATCATTGTTCCGAACCGCCATCCGTCTAATTTCGATAGATAAGCTGTTAGTATTGGCATTGGCACAGACATACAAGCTTCCTCTCATGCATGAAAAAAGAGCTTGGATTAAGCCATTTGGATTAAGATTGGAGTAAAGAAATCAGGAATTTGTATATAATTACATGTATTGAACAATATGTTTAAAAAGTAACCCCTATTTCTCTTGGTCTCGCTGTAACTTGAGAACGGCTTTACCAATTTGGCTAATTTTGCCTTTAAAAATAACTAGCTGGGTGACCGAGCTTTGCTCGCATTATTTTTTGGAGCAAAAAATAAAATAAAAAAAAGTGTCACACCCCAGGTTCGACCTCGGATTCTTCTGTACAAAGAGCACACGTGCTAACCGCTGTTCCAAAGTAACTGTAAGTCCCTTAGCGAAATATCTGTATACTTTATACTATTACAGCACTAAAGTCGTTAAGGCGAGAGTGTCCAACATATCTATATATATAAAAGAAAGTTGTGTTAGTTACACCACTTATAACTCAAGAACGGCTGTACCGATATGGCTGAAAATTGGTGGGTAGATAGCTTAGAACCAGGAATAACACTTAGGATACTTTTTATCCCGTTCGAGATCTATACAGGATGTTCCATATTTGAGACATGAAGGGGAAGTACCTTAAATATCGTAGATAGGGTATTTTGCTTCAAGAAGACTATATCTTATTTTTAAAAGTTAGTAATCCTGCATTAATAGATTTTCAAAAAATTACACAGGGTGTTCCAAATATAGGACATGAAGGAAAAGTACCTTAAATATCGTAGATAGGGTATTTTGCTCAAAGAAGACTTTATCTTATTTTTAAAAGTTAGTAATCCTGCATTAATAGATTTTCTAATAATTACACAGGGTGATCCAAATATAGGACATGAAGGGGAAGTACCTTAAATATCGTAGATACGGTATTTTGCTCAAAGACTATCTTATTTTTACAAGTTAGTAATTCTGTATTGATAGATTTTCTAAAAATTATACAGGGTGTTCCATAGTGGGACATGGAGGAGAAGTACCTTAAATATCGTTATTTATACCTATAAAATTATACTATTCATAACTCGAGAACGGCTGAACAGATTTGGCTGAAATGGGGAGGTAGCTTCAATAGGCTTCAAACCTCCAGGAAAATGACATAAGTTACTAATTTATACATAAAAGAAAGTCGTGTTTATGCGACCGTATTTAACTCATGCTATCCAGGTTCTTTTAAATCAAAAGTCTGCTCATTCATTGTCCTAGGCGGAACAAAGTTCGCCGGGTCCACTAGTTGTTAATAAATTAGCCCTTATTCCCTAAGATACGGGGCTGTCAAAATGTCTATTGAATGACAACGAGTAATACTGCTGAGTTTTCCGTTTCACGTATAATTCTGCTTTCAGTTTTAATCATCATCAACACAAATAATAAAATGGAACGGATCGCTGTATAATGTCTATGAATGGAGGTTAGATATTCTTTTATCAACGCTAAAGCACCCAAAACAGTGGTCTACGGGAATTTTGCTTGTTTTTCTTTAAGTTTGTGCGCGCTACACTCAAAATCGGTAAATCCGATTTAGATTAATATTTGGTTTAGTGTTTATTTAGTGTTAATCGGTTTGTAAATAAAAAAGTTATAATATTAAACATAAAATATTATTTTTGTATATATTGCATATTATCTGGATCAGGGAATGGCATCAAAATAGCATTATTTGACCACAGATGAACACTGGGACTCTTCAACTTCTATTTGTGATTAAATGTTTCGATTAGGATAATATTAGTGTTTTAAACCTTTATTTTTCACACTCATATTTAACATTTATTAAATTTTTATTGGCACATTTATTAATTTATTAAATTTTATTTTTAATCACGTATAATTTTAATAACCTCGACGTTTCGGCTGCGTTGCAGCTACTGTGGCCACGATTAGATGTAGTCGATTAGATTACTAGGACGAAGCAAAATGTACCTATACGGTGGTAATGAATATAGTAGGAACAGCATAACTGTTTTGGTTATGTTATAAGGCTGGATGTTAATGTTACGGTAATCGCAGACAAAGCTTCATACATACATACATACATATTCTCACGCCTGTATTCATGAGGGGTAGGGAGAGCACATGAATTCAAAAATCCAGTGCCACGTTTAGCAAATTGAGGGTAACCAGATGGTCAAACGTGATATTGTGGTAACAGGTTGCTAGACCATCGCCCCAATACACCAACCCTTTCCCAGAGTCGAATCGACGACAAACGACACCCACGGGAAGAAATAGAGAGGTGCTATTCTAACCCGACATCACACAGGATAACTGTCAAATTTGGTCTAAGTAACACTTTGATCCCAAGTTTCCTCGCAATCATAATTATGTAATTAGAGACGCGGTTTGAATAACTACCATTTCTCTTATTATCTCACTGCTAAATGCAACAGAAAGGCAACGAATAATACGACTTTTCAAAAGTAACAAATACATTGTTTAACATTACGTTACTCATCTCGTGAATTGTCAAAATTTGAAATTCGAAGTTCGCACTGGAACTTGTTTTGGCGGGCTATTCGAAATGTGCACTTTTTACTCGTACTTCGTTAATTGCTACCTAATAAACTTGACATCCAACGTCATAGATAGCTCTAACGCTTCACGGGTCTATTTATACTTGACACTGGCACGCGGCATTAAATTTTTTTGTGAATAGGTACACCATTACGTCAGATGTCACACTATATTCCGAATAAAGAGTATAAAGACATACGCGTATTGAAAATGTAACCTTGACGCTAAATCCTAAGCTACATTTTTCTTAAATGTTCAGATATTTATGAACAGCTGTCTGCTTAGATACATTTGCCGTTTTGCTCGATCAGATCTTTTTGACTGGACGTATGTGAAGAAATTATTGAAAAACAGCATGCTCAGATGATTATGACAATGCAGCAGTTGCGATATAAATGACAATAGGAGCGTGCAGAATTTATTGAAATTCAGTCTTGCTCAGATATATTTGGACACCTTGGCTGCTCCGATATATCTGATGGCGACTGTATGTGTAAAAATGAAAAAGGTTTCGGATAATGATAAAAAATCGACTCACGGCGGCGCTCCTCAATACTTTCCGCGGCGCACCAGGGCGCCGCGGCGCACAGCTTGGGAACCCCTGAATAAATATATTATTTATGAACTTACAGACCTTCGACTTAAGTCAATAAAGTCTATTAAAAACAAAAAAGCTTGCTTTTTTCGGGACATTTTATTGTTTGTATCTCACTCGCACTTATACAAGCAAGTAGGTCGGTTCTCTCACTCACACTGCGTTGACGCGAACGAAGACGATGCTTGTAATTTGCGTTGCGATAATTTTGTAAACTAAAAGAGTACGCCATACAGTATTCCCAAGAAAATAAGTCACATCGACTATTTCCGTCTGCGCCGAGAAGCGCAGAACGATATCCGAGAGAAGTCGAACGAGTAATTTATCTACATTGAACTTTATTTACAAATGATCTGGGCACAATTTTGCTTGCTGTGCATTGCGTTTTGTGGCACGGAAAACTTCGATCTATCAATGATAAAAGAGATTTATTCGCGCGCTAAACGCTTGCGTTTTGATTGGTTATTGATTGACAGATGTCTAGCACCCCAGTTCGAAATGCGTCGAGTAGCGGACCAAGAGCCAGCGGCCCCCAGACCTTCGTTAAAGTATAAAAGCTGTAAGTTTCTCAATGTATGACCCCAACACAGGTAAGAACGGTCCCCGACTATGAAACTTGGGTCGCGGTGGCTTTCGCAGATATCAGGTAACAAAGGTGTGTAAACTTGTGTGTTAAATTCGTTAAAGTATAAACTCAGTTTTTACATTATTTTACTCGCAATAATCCTAAAAGTCACCTTGCCGAAAGCCAGACACTGGACGGTGGCAACCCTCCGCCAGGCACCCTTAAAGTATTAAATTTTCATAGTCGGGGACCGTTCTTACCTGTGTTAGGGACATACATTGAGAAACTTACAGCTTTTATACTTTAACGAAGGTCTGGGGGCCGCTGGCTCTTGGTCCGCTACTCGATGCATTTCGAACTGGGGTGCTAGACATCTGTCAATCAAAACGCAAGCGTTTAGCGCGCGAAAAAATCTCTTTTGTCATTGGTAGATCGAAGTTTCCCGCGTCATAAAACTCGTCTATAGCGCAGGCACATCCTGAAGCATTGTTAGGTAATACTGCACTTACATGGCCGAATTGTTATCGCTGCGTGCGCTATGGCTGCTAAGCAACGACTAATGGTTGTGTATTATAGGAACGCGTCGCAACCTTGTCGCAACGATAAAGTTTTGCTCCCGTTTTTCGTTGATAGTCGTTTGCATCTATTCATGTATATGGTCGATGTGGAAAATATATAGTTTTTTGACAAATGACAAACTAGTTATCGTTGCGGAATAGAATCGATCTATATGTATCTATAGTGAATAACGCCCACCGCTTAGCAGCCTTAGAGTCAATTTTAACGAAATTCACCACATGAGGATACGTAATGTAATAGTAAGATCGTTACCTAAACAGAGTTTGATTCTCGAGTTGAGTACAAGTTTGAAATGAGCCACCATGTAAATTGGTCTAGTTTATTATTTATAATTATATTATATTACTGAAAATGGTATTAATTTACAGATAATTAACATTCAGTTTACATTCAACTGGAACTTCTCAGACTTATTTGTAATTTGCATCAGTCTGTATTTAACTTCGAGATTAGAACAAGTGAATCGAAGAATCTTATCTGTTTATGGAAAAGTAAGTATTTGTGCCATACTCAGCTAGTAAACTCGTGAGGAAAGTTGTTTCCCTTTAAAATAGTTATTTATATTTTTATACAAAATGTGTTAAGATATACATAAATACATACATACCGTCACGCCTATTTCCCACAGGGGTAGGCAGAGACCACTTTGTTCCACTTGCATACCTTTCTCTCCTCATCCTGACATACCTCTTTTGCTTCATCCACGTTCATTAGTTTCTTCATACATGCTCGTCGATTTCGGGTACTCTTGACCTGACCTGTTTCTAAAACGTCTGCGATTTGGTCACGGAACGTCCGTCTAGGTCTTTCCCTCCCAACACATCCATATACACTTCCAGCATAGATCTGTTTAGACAATCTTCTTTCATTCATCCTCTGTACATGACCAAACCAGCTAAGCATACTTCATTCTATTCTAGTCACTATATATCTACTTTCACACCAGCTCGTTCCCTTATCACACTATTTCTAATTCTTTCTTTTAGTGATACACCTTCCATACTTCTTAACGCTCTCATTTCTACCGCACTTATTCTACTTTTATGCTTCATTTGCCATACCCAACTTTCGCTACCGTACATTAGTGTTGGAACGAGCACCCCTCTGTGGACAGCCAGACGCGCCTTTTTCGACATCTTCTCACTGCTCACAAAGGCGCGCAGCGCTTCATTGACCATATTTCCTGCATTCACTCTTCTTTCAATATCAGTTTCACACTTCCTATCTTTCGTAAAAGCCGATTCCAGATAAACAAACACTTTTACTTGTTCTACTCTCTCACCCGCAATCATAATCTCACATTCTGTCTCACAATCATCATCATCATCATCAATTAAGATATAACTATTGAAATTAAGGAAAATGCTAAATTAGACAAAACTTCAGCATCTTAAGAGCGTGGTGGGAGGAGTTGTTGGGTTTGTTTGTGAAATAATGAGGATGCATGGGCCTAACACGGTTTTTTAACGGACCGGCCTAACCAGGTTACTGGGTATACAACGTGTTACAAAAGACCGGGTTAAAAATCGAATAAATTATTAAGCGAAAAATATAGTCAACCCTAGTAAGCTGTCACTTAATACAACTGAAGGGTATCCTGCCGTTTGGCAAATAACGTTTTCCAAATGGCCGGCGAAGCGCCAGAACCGTTTTTTTTATTATTTTATACATTATAGGTATTAGGTACCCCAACCATGTCCACAACAATGGGCAATTTAACCTCGTACGTAACTACTATTCTTATATAAAAATTCGCGATATGTATATTTTCAAAGTGAAACATTTAACTAAATCGCACTATTAGTCATACTGGGATATAAATCGTATGCCATGCAATATTTTGGGATAAGTATGTTATGCCAAACGATATATTTGCAAAAAAAAGATTGGGAAAGTAAAACTTGCCAAGTAATTATTTGCTAAGCAACCACTTGCTAAAAAAAAAGGTTTACAAACTGTAAATTTGCGATACGTAGTTTTGCCAATTGCACTTGTCTTTTTGCGAAATGAAAATTTGGGAAACAAAATTTGCAATGTGATACTTCGGGAAAGATTATTTGCCGAACATTAGTAATCCCAACTGAAGTTATCATAGATTATATTTTGTTTTTTATCAAAATTATTTCTTAAGTGAAAAAAATGGCCATCAAGCCATATTCCGGCGAGCGAGGTTGTGCATAAAACAAGATGGATGTTACTTCGAGTCGTTTCTGTAAATTTGTTGTTTGTTATGAAAAAATATGTGTTATTTAAGGTAATATCTATGTAGGTCTCATAACATTTTTTTTTACTTGATAATATCGAACTGGCGGCTTCTGTACATTTTGCTATTGACTCTTAGTCGTTCCGCGAATATTAGGTAAAAATGTACATTCTGTGTTATTTAATCATTAATTACATAGTAATAGGGTTGGTACATTAATGAAAAATTCTTTTATAAAATTGATTTTGAAGAAAAGTCAAGCTGCGATACTACGGTTCACAAATATTGTAAATTGACTCGTTATAATGGGCCATTCAACCTCCTTTCTACTTTACCCGTATTTTTGTAACACCTTGTATACAAGGTGGAATTTTGTAATGCCACCTGGAGGGGAAGTACTCTAAATCATTTAGTTAGCTCTAGAGATGGGTTGTACTAGGTAAATTTTATATCAGGTACACCTGTTCCTAATCCACAAAAATACCTAATCCAAATACCTAATCCACCTAGTACAGAATATTGAGCGTATACGATACGATAACTTAACCAGTGCTGCGTAGCGTACCGTACCACACCTAATCTACATAGTACAGCATTGAGCGTATGATACGATGCAGTACTACGGCGTACTACACTGTTTTATCATACCATAACTACTACGTAAACTTATTTAATGAATTGTAACCTTCTCTTCAGACTTTTACAGGCTTAGGACTGTCAGCTTAAAATTGTGTCAAGCAAGCAGGCGTATTTAAAAGATTTCAATTCATTTTATGTACATAGGATCATATATATATATATATATATAAAAATTTGGAAGTATTAACATAGATTTGTTCTTTTATTTACACATTTTTACACCTTTTTTACACATTTATTTTTGTACATTTGAACTGTACACTCTACAAAAGATACTCTTATGTATTTTGATGAAGAAACATCAACTGTTGCACTTTTCGACTGCCAAGTCTTGTTCGTCTGTCATTTAAAAGGAGCCCGCACGCTGAAAACAATCTTTCGCAAGGCACACTCGTGGCCATTGCGTTCAGTTTCGTCAGGGCTAGAGCGTGTAAATGCGGGTACACCTCTTTTCTTCGTTTCCACCACTGTAACGGTGACATTTTTTCAGTGGGCGACACAATTTTCTCCTCTAAATATCTTTGTACTTCTATAATTGCCCTTGAGGACGCAGTTCCATTCGGTTGTATATTTTTCATTTTTTGCGTGTAATGGTGCCACACCGAAGATATCTGTGCTTCTTCTGAAACAGTGGGACGTAGTGCCTGGTCTTCTCCGTGGACTGATTGTAGAAGGCGATCTTCTTTGTTGATGAGAGCTGTTACCAGCTGTATGACATTCTGTTTTGTACTTTCGGCTACACTGTGATCCTCGAAGTATAATTTAAATCGAGGATCTAGGAACATACAAACGGTGAAAGTGCGGCTTCTGTCTAAGTGAGCAAATCTAGATTTTAGAGCACCCAATAAGTCTTGTTTCAATTTTTGGGCGGTGGCGAGATACGAACTTGTATCCAAATTTTCTAAAGATGCTAAAAGCCCGGTTGTGATAGGTATAACAATACTTCCTGATACATATTTCTGAGCGCTTATTTCCTTAGTCACTTCTTCAACAGGTTGTAAAATGTTGCAGTCGTTCTCGCAGAGTTCCCAATCAATTTGTGATAGTGACATAACACTGGCATTTAAATTGCATAAAGCACTGTTAATCTCTTCTTTGATTTCGAGAGCCCGATGCATCATGTAAAAGGTGGAATTCCATCTTGTACTTACGCTCTGCAATGGTCTTTTAGCCGTCTTTTCTGCCTGCTCCTGATATTTCTTCAATTTTTCCCAGGCTTTAGCGGATCTTTTAAAATAGCCGACAATAGCTTTTATTTTGTTTTCCAACGCCGTCAATTCCTCTGAATGAGACATTGAATCTTGAACGGCCAGATTTAGAGAATGCGCGTAACATCCAAAATGCTTCCAACCTAAATCTTTTTCAATAGCTTTTTTTATATTGGCACCGTTATCCGAAACGGCCAGAAGTATTTTGTTCTGTACTTGCCACTCTTCTGCTACTCGCAATAGTTCCGTCGCTATATTAGCACTTGTATGTGAACCTCCCAGTACCACACATTCAAGCAATTAGATTTAAGCACATACTCATCTTTGTCGACAAAATGCCCAGTAACGCCTAAAAATGAATCATTAGTACTCGAGGTCCAAATGTCCGCTGTAACACATATCGAATCGACAGCTGTCCGAACTTCATCCATTTTTAAAGCCCGCAAACTTTCATACCGGCTCGGTAATAAGTTGTTGGAAAAGTACTTGCGCGTAGGTATCACGTAAAAAGGAAACGCAGACTGAATAAGTTTTCTAAACCCCCTGTCTTCGACAATACGGAATGGTTGAAAGTCCAGAGTAAACAGATCCATGATCAAATTATCGATGTCAGATTTACATTTGTCGGCGTTCTTTTTATAAATATATGAAGCAATACTTCTTGCGCCTGACTGTACTACTCGCACTGTTGTACTACTTGTACTAGTTAATGACTGATTGTCGGACTCTGCGGTCATATTACTAGATGAAGTTGTTGCCGGTGCCTCCTGCGAATCCTGTGATTCCGAATTAAGCGGAATCCATGTAGATGTTAAAGAGTTTCGTGTGACTAAATTCACCAAAGGATGTTTCCTTTTTAAATGTTTGGTCAAGTTTGACACAGAACCTTTAAAGCTTAAATTAGTCTTGCACATTTTACACTCGGCCATGTACTGACCTTTATCTATCTATAAAATGGTCCCATGCGACACTACTCCCTTTCGGAGCCATAATTTTATTTAAACAGATACAACACACAACGGTTTTTATTTCTTCTTAACTTTCCACAACACTTGACACAATACACCGCAAACGCAAGACGCGAAATGTTTTGTTTGTTTATATTTTTTATTTCATATCATAACGAAAAAAAGGACAAAGAAAAACATATGACGCTTTGAATGTGTTAGAAAAGGACCTCTGACCGGCGCGAGTCTCGTCGTTGAAAACGGACAAACCGGAATTTACCGACAACTGACGACGGCGCCCGAACGCGAGCTGTGCCGAGCGCGCGCGACGTAATAGGAATAGGTACTTACGAGTCCGAGTACGCGGTACGCGGCCAGTCGGTATCGGTCGGTAGTAGTGAGAACTTGGATTAGGTGGATTAGGTACTGCGTCCTTTGGATTAGGTGCGGCCTAATCTCGGAAAATACCTAGTATTTTTATCTGATCTAATATTTTCGCCTCACCTCTAGCTTAGCTCATTTTAATGAAAGGAAACATCCCTTTATATACATATATCCATAGAAAGAAACAAAACTGCATTATAAGATTTAAAATTTTTGCTTTTCTCAACCGGGAATCGAACCTACTAAAAATTTAAAAAAAAAGTCTCTTTTTTTATTTTACGAATCCGTACGACTATTGTTTAGGATAAAAAGCCGTAGCAGGATAAGGGAAGAAAAAATGCCCTTCGTGATTAAGAGCTGGTTTTTTTTTTCTATAATTACTTACATGTAGTAGTACAATTGTGCAAAGTTCTGTGAAAAAAAATCAACTGGTTTAGCTGGAAAAAATAAAATCCGAATTTATAAATATTTTTTCTCTCTAAAAGTATTGAACTTTATCTTGCTATCTTTATTTCATTTTAGTCTACTTTAAGGTAAGTATTTTCTCAAAAATTATTGAGTCTCCATCTTTAACATTTCTGTAAAAAACACGTAAGTCAAAATTTAAAAACTTTTTTTTTACTTCTGAAGGCGTGACCACTCTAAGTGGTATTGCTATAAAAACCTTATTTTATGATCTGTCAGTCATATTAGTTTCACAGCTAAAATCGAAAAGCAACAGCGTTAAAATGAAAGATATATATATGTTGGTTGGATTTCGTTACATTTTGCTCTTAAACCATTCTAACGCCGCTAAAGAACTTAACCCTACAATGCATGAAGTTTTTGTTTTTAAAAAGAAAAATATATGTGGTTGTAATGGATAATTAGATGACGGGAAAAATAAGGAAAAAAATAAAAATTGCTATTTTCATTATAAAAAAAAATATTTAATGGTTGTGACACTTAAGGGACATTATGAATTTTACTTAAAAAAATAAATTAATGGTTGTGACTCATAAGGGACCTTATGCATTTACTTATAGCTTACGGCTTACACTAAAACGAACCTCGACTTTGCATTTATAACAAAATATCAAAGACTTAAGTATTAGGCAGAGGTTACGGTGAGTCATACTTTGCACTAGAATTATAGGTGCGTGGATTTCTTTCAAATCACTAAAATCTGCACAGATTTTATTTTTTCTTTGATTTCCGCGATTGTCACTCTTTTACATAGAATATTTCAATAGATTACGGCACCAATATTATTTGATTTTGAGTTTATGTGCTTTATTGTTAGTATGATTACACTGAACATGAATGCATAATGTGCCATGTAAGGAACGTTAGGAAGAAATTTCAAGTAATATAAGTGCATAGTGTGACTTATCAGGAACGTCTAAAGACGTTTACGTGTTTGTATCAAGTTACTATGCAAATATCAGAAATTGCGTACGGTTCGTATATTTTCAGCTTGCCACATATGCAAAGTTTTTTTAGCAATCATCTCCACTACGTATATATTTTTTTTACACCCGCCATAGCAATTATAAACTTGGTATTCTCGAAAACAACTAAGTTTTGACTAGCTCACGCGGTTATTGGCACTAGATCGACATCTAACGGAAACTGGCCAAACTACGTCGTTTTAAAAGTCTTTACTATTACATTGACCAACAACAGGTGGCGTTGTTTGCCATTATATTTTTAGTACAGGCTATTAAATTGGTTGTGACTGATTAGGCACTGAATGCGCTGTAGGGTTAAAAATAAATCTTCTTTGTAAATAATAAGAAATAAATACAATTTTTGACATTTACAGTAATATTATGTCGACATTTATATAATATGAGGGTAATTCTTGAGACTCCTCATTCCCCTAGCATATCATAATAATTATAATTTTTGACTTAATTACAGACAAATTGACAGAAAGTGATGCCTATTCAAGGGACATTATTACGTAGGTATTCAATCAAAATTGTACTTAGTTACAAATAGCAGGGGAATGGCAATTTTTAAGAATTACCCATAAATCGTTTATATCGTACCACTTTTTATTATTACGTTAATATTTACTTTATAAAAAATCTTACATCTAGAAATGACTGCTCCTTCACAAATCAATATTTTACCTATCACATATAAAAAAATTGTACAGGAGGTCCGCTATCGGTACAATTTAGCCGTACCGCTAATTAATGCAACGTTTATTCAGATTATTTTTAATAAAGTAATTTTATTTGGAAAAATATGTACATACATACATACATATTCTCACGCCTGTATTCCCAAGAGGGGTAGGCAGAGCACATGAAGTCAAAAATCCAGTGCCACGTTTAGCAATTTCAGGGTAAACAGATGGTTAAACGTGATATTGCGGTGACAGGTTGCTAGCCCATCGCCCACAATACACTAACCCTTTCCCAGAGTCGTCTCTTACGACACCCACGGGAAGAAAGGAGGAGGTGCTATTCTAACCCGGCACCACAGCCTGCAGCCAATAGCCAGCCTCCACAGAACCCGCTTCTGGCACGTTCCGAGCACATGCTGCGACACAAAAGGGAATCAAATGTCAATTTAGAAAAAATGTCATCCCAGGCCCTTTGAGATTTAGTATTGACAGGTAGATCTTCACCCGGGCAAGCAGCAGACCAAGCTATTTTGACCTCCGACAAGCCTGCAATCTCGTAGTTTAAAGAGCAAGCCCTTAGAATTTTACCTATAAGAGCTGCAGAGCCGTGTGCGGAGGACAAAAAAGCTGGAGCGGAAACAGATGTAATTTTGCGTATCCCTAATCCACCAAAGCGAATGGGAAGGGATATTTGAATTTAGATATAGATTCCGAAATAAAGCTTTTAAAAGATTCCTCAAATATAGGGGATCCTAGGAGGCTAAGAGTGTCAACTATTTTTACGTTTGGGGTCAAGTTCTCAAATTTTGTTTTTAAGTCAAGGAAATTCAAATTTATGTTTTCACATTTACTAAAATTGAGCTCTAAGCTAATTGCTTGAAATTTTGATTTTATTGTAGCAAGATCTGAGTTTAAAGTATCCAAGTCACCTTCTAGGGTTCCGTTGTCTAAATACCAAACGTTGAATTTTGATTTTAAATTTTGAATAATGGGATTAATAGCCAAACTGAAAATCGCTGGCCCGAGAGGATCTCCTTGATGACAGCCTACTTTGAGATTATTATTGTAGACTACTATTGTCACGGTAGACAAGATTAGTATAACAATGAAGAAGGTAGTTGTGGAGCTCCAAAATATTACCCTGGACTTCAGTCAGCAAAGTGTCCCTGTTCACAGAGTTAAAAGCATTTTTGACATCAATTTTGATAAGGGCATCGCAGGGTTCGTTATTCAGGTAGGTGCGCAAGGCATGGACGGCTGCCTCACAACCACCTTTTACGCCAAAAGTCAAAACCAAGGTGTACAGGTTGTAATTTCGAGGTTATATGTTTTACTGCAATTTTAGATGCCAGACGCCTTAGAGTGGAACCAACAGCGATTGGTCTCACCCCTCCATCTTTTTTCGTTAGTGCAATGAGGTTCGCACCATACAAAATTGGAATAATGTCAGGATTGACGCTACCAGAAAACATGAAGTTGATTAGTTTCGTGATAGCGTCAATTAGTCGCTCGCCAGCACGGATCAGAATAAAGAAGGTTGGATAGGCAAAAGTCACACTTTTGTTTGAAAACCAGCGTCGCCACCTGTCTCCCACCAAAGAACTCCTCTACATCAACAATAATAATAGATACACAATTACGCACATTAATACACGTAGAATAAAGAGCTGCAATTGGTTCGCACACTGCGTCGAAAGTGCGTACGTACGAGACAACTACCCGCACAAGATTCACTACAAACTCAAGTCCGGCGAGGCCGCGATCGAGTTGAAGAAGCGTGTTTATTTTGATTGCTTCGTTATCCATTGCGCGTCAAATGTATCTTCACCCGAAATATTTGCGTACTTCAACAGCAATGTACATTTTCTGTGTCTCTTGGCGTAATTGCTGTTTCTACTTAGAATTTCATAATTAAAAATAGTTTTTCGAAAAATATACTATAAAACGAAGGTTCTATGCTTATCGGTGAATATAAATTACTCCTTGCTTGGTACTTGACGCCTGAGTCTTTAACCTACTCGTAACAATCGTACAATACGGCATTTTCAAAGGATTTTAGCGCAGCTCCGCACGGCGATGCAAACATCATGACACTAAACAAGTTAGTATGAACCCGTGGTTCTTAAAGTATGACTCTCTGATCATACCTGTGGTGCGCCTGCCGTGCGCATATTGCCAATCCAACCTACTTTATCTAAGATGCGATATGGAATTAGAGATCAATAATGTAAACAACCAACTGTCAATGTCAAAGTGACATTCCAGAGGTAGTCAACCTATTTTTGTTACTAATTGATATATTATTGTATTAATTTTTTAACTACTTTTAGTTTATTGACTCATAACAATATTCGTAGCATATTATGTAATCTCATTTGAAAATACGACATTGTATTTTTAAAAGTACTTACTGCTTCTCATTACTAGTCGCACAACACACATTACACTAAGGACCCTAAGCGTAACGTGACGTGGCAACGTGGCATTATTATATATCTAATGAATTGCATTTGATAGGGAAACGAGGAGAAAAATAAATAAATAATAATAATAATCATCATTTAATGTCAGATAACACATTCGATCACGACTGATGTCAGAAAACGAATAATAAGCTTTATAAAATGGCTTCCACGCGCGGAGGTAGAAAGCAGTCTACACACGATCTTTTAAGTCCGTCCATCGCAAGTTGAACAATATTTCATCGTTTCATAAGTTTCACTGAACAATTAATTATATAAATATGAATACGAATAAAAATACGAGCCAAATGTTTCCAATTTCTAACCATTGCCAGTGGCATAATTATAAAATAATCATATTTGCATTTAAAAAAAGATGTGCTTGTTCCTTTGTTTATTTAAATGTTTTGTAATGTTCACACGGTTTTATTCTGCTAATAAATTAGTTGTACTCATTTTTATCTAGCGTAATTATTGAATTTTAAGTTTTCCTAATTGCGTTTGCTTTTATTGCAATGGCAACACGTTTGTTTACAACTTTGATCTCTAATTCCATATCGCATATTAGTTGCTTAAGACGCTAGAATTAATTCACTGGTTTCTATCTATATTTTCATTATCTAACTAAATATATAATAGAGAATAGGCATGCGAAGCAATGAAAATCTTACCTTAATAACACTTTTGTGCTGCAATATTTGTGACTTCACACTTTAGTTAATTAATCACCAGCATCACCCACTAAACGACTCGTCAAATCTTTCAAGTGTTGGGGTGAGAGCCCGTCCAAATCTAAATAACTTAAATAATCATTAATCACACTTACCTATTTAGTGTTTCAGTCGTGACATAAATGAAGTAAAACCATAAACCGACAGAAAAGAGGAAAACAGTAACTAGTATCAAATTTTAAACAAAATATTTTTTTCTAAAACAGCTACCTTTGTTCGGATAAACGTACCATTTTATTGTGTTTTTATCATGGGGACGTAGATGCTAAATGTAATCGAGATAATTATTATTACACGTCATGTTTTAGACAGTTGAAAAGTCGAACAAAAAAAATCGAAATAAGTACGTATTTTTCTTGTATTCATTAAGAATGCTATACTTTAAAAAAAAAACGACCTATTTGTACGATTTTAATTGAATACGTAATAATGTCCCTTGAATACGCATCACGTTCTGTCAATTTGTCTATAATTAAATACAAAATTATAATTATTATGATATGCCAGGGGAATGAGGAGTCTCAAGAATTACCCTTATATATGTAAATGTCGAGTTAAGTTAAGTTCTTATTATTTACAAAGAAGATTTATTTTTAAGTTCTTTAGCGGTGTTAGAATGGTATAAGAGCAAAATGTAACGAAATCCAACCAATCTTTCATTTTAACGCTGTTGCTTTTCGATTTTAGCTGTGAAACTAATATGACTGACAGATCATCAAATAAGGTTTTTATACCAATGCCACATAGAGTGGTCATGCCTTCAGAAGTAAAAAAAAAAGTTTGAAATTTTGACTAACGTGTTTTTACAGAAATGTTAAAGATGAAGACTCAATTATTTTTGAGAAAATACTTAGTTACCTTTAAGTAGAATTTAACAGAACTTTGTACAATTGTAAGTAAGTAAGTAAGTAAAAAACTCTTTATTGTACAAACACAAGAAATACAAATAAGTCGTAAACAAAAAATGTTGAAGTACAAAGGCGGACTTATCCCAAAAAGGGATCTCTACCAGCCAACCTTTGAGTAGTAGAGAGGAGCAGTAACAGGTAACGACAAAAGCGAAAATTTATTTACTTATGAATTGTACTACTAGATGTAAGTTATTATAGAAAAAAAACCAGCGTTAAATTACAAAAGGGCATATTTTCTTCCCTTATCCTGCTACGGCCTTTGTCTAAGAAACATTTTGGTGTTACACTTGGATAAGTACGTAATCCATGAAATTGAATGTTTATTACATGTTTTTATTAACAATGCCTAGTACAGGGATGGCGAACCTTTTGTGATTCAAGTGCCTACTTATTCAAGTGAATACTTATTGTATTCAATTTTATGGATATCTCGTACTTATCTAAGTATAAGACCAAAATGTTTCTTATACAAATTTTAGTCCTACCGATTCGTAAAATAAACAAAATACTTTTTTTTAATTTTTAGTAGGTTCGATTTCCGGTTGAGAAAAGCAAAATTTTAAAAATCTTATAATGCAGTTTTGTTTCTATCTAAAAATAAAGGACTGTTTACTTTCAGTAAAATAAGCTAACAAAATGATTTAGAGTACTTCCCCTCCAGGTGTCATTACAAAATTCCAACCTGTATGTTACATATATTTTAAATTATTTTCAGTTTACTGTCTTTTATGTGACTTATTTTTTGTTTTCTTGTGTCGTCATGTAATTTGAATTTTTGCAAAGTCTGAATTAACAACGGCACCTTACTTAAAGCACGAAGGAGTCATTTAAACGAAACTGCGAAAAGTGAAATAAGTAGTATTATTGGATGAAAGAAGACTGACAAAACAAATTTATACGGGCAATGTGGATGGGTGAAGTAGGAGGGGAAGACCTAGACGGACGTTCCGTGACCAAATCGCGGATGTTTTAGAAACAGGTCAGGTCAAGAGTACCCGAAACC
>BHDV01063423.1:0-33493 GCA_005406045.1 Adoxophyes honmai
TTTTATACAATGTTAATGTTGTAAATCGGTCGTGAACCTTACACAAATATTTCACAACATGCCGTAATAAAACGTATGTAACTTCTTACTTGTGTATCTATTGGCATTGCTATTCTGTGCTCAAATTGGCAAAGTGTACTTCTATTTTCTCATTCTATTTCATCACAATCTTAGTATTTCGCATGTTATCAATTAGCCGTTGGCAGTCACCCGGGGGCGCACTACTAACGCTGCATTCCTTTAAACATAAGTAGATTTATGCCAACGAGAACTTTGCCTTAACTTGGCACCCAATGCAAAACGCAATGGTATTAAAACAGGTCTTACTTCGAATTGTTTTACAACTCCGTCGCAGTCAGCTTTTGCAGCACTCAAGGAATTCACAGAGGCGTTTATTCCGAAAGAATTTAAGAATAAGTAGATACAATAAATACTAGTTGTTGGAAATATGTTTAAGATATTCTTATCCGAAACTAAGGTTGCCGATTGACTATTTAGAACCCATTCTGTTCTACTGTTCAATATTTGCTAAAAATTAATGTGATTTTGCATTGGCGTGAGTACGTAGAGTCGCAAGAATTTGGCAAGAGCGTAGCCGTGTGCTCTGCCACGTACCTAAGTGAGAAGTGCCAACAAAAACTCTAAAGCCAAGTGAAAAAGTGTCTGTCCTATCCAACGACAATACAATTGACGTCGATTGGCTAGGTGAGCCTAGGTTCACTATACTACAGCACAGCACACATCCACTGCGAAGAAAACAGCCGGTCTACACTGTCTGTCTATAGAATAGAAACTGCATTATATTTGGCCAACAATTAGCGACGTTACGCTTGAATGGAAAGGCTGCGCCCGCGTCGGTGATGTAATTTGTTTTCGCGAGCTGGGAATTTGGCCGTCATTCATTGCGGCGGTTTTTGCCGGCGGCCGGCGAACCCGCGGCCTTGCCGCCGTGCTACGCCGGCGCGGTTCCGAATGCTATGAAAGAGGTTATATTCATAATGGCGGACAACGGGGCTTGGCACTTATACCGCTTTTACGCTGAGCGAGCGGTACGGCTGTGGAACGAACGAGTGTAATGCATACGTAGAGTCGCCGTAAAAGTAATAGAGTTTGGGGTGTTTGAACGTTTCACCTACTGCTGTGTCAACCGCGAGTCAATTTAGTGTGAATACGGCGTTTTTAAATTCAAATTCAATTTGAAAATGGAATAGTTTTGTTAAGATCGTGATCAAAATATACATTGCAGGTGGTTAAGAACTTTAACAATGTTACTGTTCGCTACGAATGCATAATTCACTGCAGAGCTGTGCTTCTGCAAATTATTCAAGTTGAGTAGAGACGATAATTGGATCCGCATTTAAGTCAAAGTAAAGCACGTCACCGGTTGTACGTAGATACTGCTCTGTGCACGACGCAGCTTTGATGCAACGCAAAATGTTAATTAACTGTTATAACATGAACCATGTCATAAAAATGGGTTCTTTTACTTTAGCTTGCTACCTGTCGCTATTATGCCTCTTTTATCTAACTTTAAGAAGAAAGAAAGAAAGAAAGACATTTATTGATTTAAATTTAAATTTGACACGAACTACTACTTTAGACCTAAAAATTGTGGTGAAGTAGTTACGAAACATGAAATAGTCATGATTTTGTCTATGTAAGGTTTCGTTACCCAGCTTACCTTAGTTCGAAATATACCTAGGCGTGACGTTTATGTACATATTATACGTGTTTTGTTTTTATTATTAACACTTAACTTGTGATATTTTAATCAATTATGCCGTCCAATGCTCTGTAGGTATCAAAGTGAAGGAAAAGCAAAAGAATCCATTCCAATAAAGGTATCACGATAAGCTAACCCCGTATTTAATTGAAAACCAGACAACACACAATCAACACTAATCCCTGTTCAAATTTAACAGGAAAACCTACATTTTAAACATTCAGACTTATTTGAAGACCAGAAAAAGGAACAGAAAATAGTCCAACCACACCGGCCTAAACTCGCGAACCAGCCGTTGGCATGAATTTTTAACGAGTTAGTCACGACTAACATCTCTGTGTGAGTCACATTTGCACACAATGAAGACGCGAGCGACGAAATCTCACCTCCGTGATGCCTTCTAATTTTGCCAAAAACAATTTGAAACTTAATTCATGTTCTGCGCTCACATGTATGCCGATGCCTTGAAAACGATGACCAGGCTCACGTAAAACTAATTTGCGAATCAATTTGATTATTTTATTGTCCTCATTATCATTTATTTACAGAATTAAACGTTGCAAAATAATCCTTGAGTTTTTTTCTAGATTTTCTATAAATACAATCGGCAAGGTCGTTTATTTCGTGAGCTGTCTAGAAAGCATACAGTTGAGTAATATTCCTATGGCACAATAAGTACAAGGAACCGAGTTGGCACGATTTGCGTTATAGTTTACATTTATTTGAATATGAAAGTTTAAAATATCCAGAGTACCTACATTACTTACATCGCAAAATGTTAACTTCCTTTGTGGGGAAGCCATCAAAGAAAAACTGGCAATCGTAGGTAAAACTTAGGTTTCACAAACTTATCCCGATAGACTAGCTACGGGTCGGGCTTTGGGTAATCGTTACATAAACTAAACTTGGCTCAATGGTATGAAAACGTCGGCAGTTAAAACCTGGGCCTAGCACGCAAGGCTTTTGTCACAAACCTACATACATCCCTTTCTAACCGCGTATGCGTATAAGGGACGGGTGTATCGTGTCCGTGAAAATCGCCAGTGTGCTAGGACCCCTGGGAGTAGTAAAACCTAAAAAGCTTAGCTAAAGTCTATTCGGGGAGTGCCAAGGTTGCCAACATTGCGGTAAATGGCTGTTTGTTGGAGTACCTTTAAAGCCTTACCTAAATTTTAGTAGCTTAAGTACTTTTGCTATACGGGCCTGTGTTTTACTTTAACAGAATTGTCTTGTCCGGAGATAAATCTACTAATCACCTAACCACAAATACCCTAAACGAGTGATAATCGAGCTGTTCGTACACTAGTTTTGTAACAAAACCTCTTAGTAATATAAATAATGAATCTTAAAGCAATTTCCGTCGTATACTTTCGCTCAAAACGAGTTCAAATATTTTTTTTAATTAAAATCTAACGACACGAGCTCTACCACTAGCTAGACAATATTATGTGTCAATCAAAACAATTGAACATTTCGCAAGACTATCTCCCATAGGGTGGTTTACTTGCATGAATTTAAAGTACCTACTTCAAAAAGGGAAACAGAGCAGCGAGGGCCGCGCCATCTTGTACGGAGCTGCATTGTAAATAAACAATCGGCGCAAGAGTGGGACGCTATTTGCGCAGGTGCAGACATCTTTGTTCTTCGAATTATCACCGTGAGGGAATGCGAGACGAACCCTTGATTGTGTTAATAAGGCCCAGACGGAACCTGTCAGCTCGCGTTGAACCTTTATTTTTATTTGCCTTCCTTGCTGTTTATTGTGGCAGCGTAGGGGATTAGGCACGTCGTAGTGAGTAGTGCTCCTCGAATGACAAGAACGGGATGCAATTCTGTTGTTTTTAGTTTTCTAATGTGTTTTATAGAAGAATTTCATACAAATAAGTTTCTTTTTAACGATACTTTGGATTTAGAATATTGGCCATTGAAACAAGATGAAATTAAAAATGAGTCCATCCAGCTTTTGAGAAGCTTCTTTCCGGGTAATTTTAATTATAGTTTTTGATTTACCTATACAACACGTACAGATGTGTAGGGAAACAACATCCAGAGGTAAAGTCAAACTCATGTTGCGGATTTTCTTGGAAATAATTAGATACTTCAGAAGGGTTTCTTAATAGATTCTAAGAAAAGCGTTCTCATGGAAAGACCTCACAAAATATGGTTTGTCTGTAGATAGCTAATACTAACAAAGACTAACACGATAAAGGTTACATCTCTCATCGAGCCGCCGTGCGCATGCACATTGAATTAAACTTTTACATGAATAGGTCTATTTATAACGTTGACGGCGCCCGCTCTACATTCTTATCTCGCGTATACTACACTCAAGGATCTAACAGATGTTGAATGTTTGTAATTTATCTACGCACACATAAAGCGTTTAATATAAATATGTAATAAGGAGCTTGAAAGCTACGATAACTCCTCTAGTATTGCTTTTATCGGTTGCTAATGGCCGATGGTCTATAAACCTCTTCAGAATGCCGATTGAGGCTCTTAACTTTAAGATTGTACGAGTAATTGACATGGGTATTAATTATTAAGATGGTGTAACGCATGTTTGTTTATTATTGCGATGAGTCAACCTGTTAAAAGTGAAGAGTTGGTCCCACATTCCCCACATTGGTCCCCAAGTAAAATAATGTCAGTTGTGTGAATATTGTACGGCCCTGTGTCGTCGTTAAGGCATATTTTTATGTTTGTTACATATGGATTCGAAGGTCAACAGGAAGAGATTCCTTATGGAATATATTCGCATTTGTACTTTCAAGTTGTTCTGTATTTTAATGTTTAGTACAATAGTGGGTTATTAAACAACATGGTAGTATGAGAATCGAAAATAGTCATAGGTCGTATTTTAAACCGTCCAATGTTGTCACGGAATCAGTGCCGGTTTTAACACTATCAGTGCCCTGGGCGAAGAGATTCTATGGCGCACCCCAACTAAGGGCGATAGGCTACAAAGGGCTCATGTGGCGCCCCTTTTACCCGGCGCCCTGGGCGGTTGTCCAACTGCGCCCTACTGCGTGGAATCATCACCTCCACAGACGTCCACCTAATGTTCTCTAAGTAGCAAAAAGTAAAACCAGACGTTATTGTCCACAGTGGAGACTATTTATTGAGTTGCCTAAGACGTCCACCTAACCTTCGCCAAGTAGCAAAAAATCTAATCAGCCGTTGTTGTCCTGGGCAGGCCCTAACGCCACTCATCTCCACAGACGTCCACCTAATGTTCTCTGAGTAGCAAAAAGTTTGACCAGCTGTTCTCGTTGTCCACAGGTCGTCCGATGATCTCAGCGAGGCTCCCGGGCGAGGCGCTGGCGCAGCTGGGTCCGCTGGGCGCGCTGGGGCTGTTCCCGCCGCCGCCGCCGCCCGGCATGACGCCCGAGTTCCTCGCCCCCCCGCCGCGGCCCTACCCGCGCTACGCCCCGCGCCGCCCGCGGGACATGCCCGCGCCCCCCGCGCCGCAATCCCCCTCCTTCCCCCCTGTGCCCAGCTACGCGCCCTTCCTCCCGCACCCGTCGTACGCGTCGTATTTGTACCGGACGCGCGTGCCGCAATCCCCGAGCTACCCGTTGCATCGGCCCACTTCGGGCTTCGTGCCGCCGGCGCCCGCGTCGCATTCGCCGCCGGTTTCTGCGCCGGCGCCGCTGCCGCCTCATAGAGATGTAAGTCCAATCCCCAATATCTTGTGGAATCACAGTATTTTGAGTACCTAGCTAGGTAGGTATGTGCCATGTTGTATGACGTGAATGCTGTATTCGCGAAAGTAGAAAATCAAACATTTTTTCATCACTATGTGCCTCTTAAGCTCGGCGTGGGTGTAAAGAAGAACAGTTTATTTAAAATTTTGATTTACTTAGAATCTTAAAACAATCTCAACAATCTGCTTACAATATCTAAAGCAAAATACTGAGAAAGATTTCATACTTTCAAACAGGATATCAGTCTATATAACAAACCTATTTTTACGTAACTGGTCTGGCCATTTCTCCGCCCTGTGCCTGGTCACCGCTGGCACCGCCCTTACGGCACTGACTCAAAGATGGCTTTTGTAGCCTAGTCTTCACAGCAAATCCATGCATATTAGGCATGTACCATTTCAGAGCCTGATTTACGTATGCTTATGATCTTCACTATCGATTCCAGGAGCCGCCAATGTCACCGGAGCGCAGCGCGCCGGCCGCGTACTTCTGCCGCGGCGCGCTCATCCGCCTCGAAGACGGGTCGCTGCGGCGCGTGGAGGAAATGCGCACAGAAGACTTCGTGATGAGTGCTGACAGGAGCGGCGAGCTGGCGCTTACGCAGTGCACGCTGCTGCGGCTTGACGAGCGCGGAGACAGACTCGCGCTCACGCTCACTTACGACAGGAACCGATCACAGGTGAGATCACGACCATGTTAATTGAGCACCGGTATCGGTCGGCTTAGCACAAGACGCAAGTCTTTACTCGCAGGCAGGGTTTATAGTTACAGGTCTTTCATATCTTTAAGCGAAAGACCTGTACCTAACTGTTTAGGGACGTCAGAAAATGACAGGCAGTAGGTGGCAGGTAACCCGCGTGCGTGTCATCTCCCGTGTGTTGCCGTGCCAAGCCTATTCGATTAGGAGACGGTGGTCAGCGGACAGTCTAGTCTAAGTGTAAAGACGACGTTCGTTCACAGAAGTAGTTTGAAACACGTGCGGCGACAGCATTAGGTGGAAACCAGAAGCGTAAAAGATAGGTAGATCGATAGAACTCGGGATTCAGAGTAAGAAAAAACAAAAATTCCAAATTTAGAAAAAAGGTATCTACTAACATAGATTTTTTTGGAAAACTGTCAAAATCACGGCCGAAATTCAAACTATTCTCCTAGTTCATTACTTAACGCCGAGTCTGGCTGACGCTCACATTAGCTCATGAAAAGAATCTATCACAAAGCGGTTACGACCATTCGTTTATACTAGTCTAGTCAAACTTACTTACTACACAAATAAACATCATTCCTGTAATCCCAGCGAAGATGACGTACACACGAAATATTAAATAATTATCCATGATTTATGCCCGGTCATGGTCAATTTGCTCGTATAGTTACTCTTTAGGCGATAGGCTAACAGCCTAACGTTATTTCTACCTACTCACTTTTTTCTAACTTATAATCTAACATTGCTAAAAGCCTGGGCATATCTATTAACAAAAGCTAAATTCAGAACCACGCATAGAATGCTTAGATTGCTGGATAAAAAGGATGTTTCAGACGTCTGTAAGACTCATCAGCTCAGAGACATCTATAGATCAGACATTCTAAAATAATGCACTGCAAATTATTATTGCAATCACTTGTCGTGACAACTTCGTTGCAAACCAACCTTGGAATATGATCTTTAGTTGAACTCCAGATCACACGATGCGAGTCGTTAGGTAATAATTTACGAGATGAACTTCGTATGTCTCATTTGTATTAACAAAACGGAAGTACAGAAGTTATTAATAACTTGTGTGATTTATGATTTCCTTATAGTATTGATCTAAAATTAGGTGGCCATAAGGTAAATGTCCAAGTGCGAAGCGCTGGACATACATACTCGTAATATGGCATGGATATTATGTCACAGTAAGAACTAATGATTTTTATTTATGTATTTATTACTTTATTAAAGCCGTGCCACTTTGATAGTGTCTTCAGTGTTATCCGACGCGTATACCCGACCACCGGTTAGAATATTTACGGTCTATTTTCAGACACCCTGTCTATAGATCCAAGACTCGAGAAGCAAACATTCGTATTCATCATACAAACATGCCCCGATCGGGAATCACAACGCACCCAGGACCTTAAGCTCACAGTCAGGTTTTCTAACCACTGGGCTATGTGGCTGTCAGATATACCTATAGAAGATATCAGTGAACCTGAGTCCATATGACTGAGGCTCATTGCACTTTTCTAATCCGACCGTCACTTGTTTCCAGGTGGAGCTGGAGTCGACCGTGGAGCACCCGTTCTTCGTGTACGGGCGCGGCTGGGCGTCTTGCAAGCCGGAGCGCACGCTCGCCCGCTACGGGCTCCGCGTGCAACGCTTGCAAGTCGGCGACGTTTGCGTGTCCCTAGTGGCTCGCAAGCACGCGCCCCCCGCGCCGCCCCACCCCGCCTCCGCGCCCCCCCAGACGCACCCCGAAAACCTCAGCGTCAAAGAAGACGCGCGCAAGCGGCGGTGGTCCGCCTCAGACGTCCTCGAGGACGACCGCCCCCCTCCAAAGAAACGCTGAACGCTACGCGCCCTTGTGTGTGATCGTGTATTTCAACGAGTACGTTTCGTTTCGATTCTTCCCGTTCCGTTGAACGCGGACCGGCCTGCTTAGCGAGCGAACGCTTCAAACTCTTCGGATCAGTTATTTCAAAACTCAGTGCAGTGACAATCGAGTCGTGAGTGTTCCGGCAGGCCGCCGTCCGCTATTTACTTTTGGGAACTCTAGGTGCTTTTTACTGTCGGGTGCTTCTGTCGTGTACGACTCTGTAAATATGTATGTAACTATGATACCCAGGTCGAGTTGAATGTTACGCTCCATGACTAACTAAATGTATCACAAAATGTGGTTAAATTTTTGAACGGTTGCGAGACGCGTAGGAGAGTAGCATACAAATATTTTTGCACGTATCTATTACACCGACACGGATCATGTAATAAATGTTTATTTTTGAGAATATCGTGGAGTAGGTGCGAGGTAACAAACTTTCAATGAGCACAAAAATAACAATGTGTAAGTTTCTACCAGATCTTATAGTAGGTTAGATTTTGTGATAATAAATGAGATTTTAAATCGCCAGTCGCCGAGACGGCATTGCATATTATGTTAAAGGTACAATGAATGTTAGGTAGGGTAGCTATGGGCTGACGTGTGCTTAAGTTTGACTGATTTCCGTCGTAGCGGCCTCTTCCCACGCGCAGTTAGAGCCCCAGGTTGTGACGCAGACATATCCCAAGCAAGGGTGTCCCTTATTTCTCATATCATTGTCCTAATTTGAATTCGCATAACAAATTAACATTGAGCTGGAATGATATTAAAATCGCATACTCCTTATTCGGCATTATGATGATTTCGCCTAACTTATTATTAGCATAACACTTTTTTACTATAATTTTTAACTGAATCCACATAATTTTAACTAGTGAGAGAATCAGATGTGTCATAGCAAAAGTTAATTCTTCTCTGACTTTATTAGGTCAGGTTGTTTTGTAACCCCGATTAATAAATATTTTCACATAGCTATGCTTATTAAATTTATGCGAAATCAACATTATCAACATTACGCGCATTAAAATAAAATTATGCCTATTCAGTTGTGCGAATTTACAAATATGTGGAATAAATACATGCCAATTTGAATTAGGAACAATAAGTTATGCGACTTAACACGACTCCCGCGCAACCGCAGCGCGGCCGCGGCGCGACGCTCCGCTGCTGATCGGTGGCTAATTTATCTGACAAATAATTTGATCGTGTTATTTAATGATGGTATACATTATTAATATCTATTGTAAAAAGGAAATATATATGTATCTATATTATATGACGTTGTTAGGTGTCAACTCTATTGTTATTTAGACGTCCATGTGTAATACACATAACTTTTCTATGAGAAGATTGTTGTATACATAATAAACACACAGTCTGTGATATTTTGTAGTTATGGTCAGAGTAGACATGAAGTATTGCTTGGATAAAGGAAATATATGTTTAGAGTAATAAGTGCGTTATTGGTAAGGAACTGTATAGTTGTTGTATACTCAAAATTTCTCTGAAGGGATTCAGTAAAATCGGAAACAAAATGCATAAACAAGTAGCGTCTGTGATGTTATATACATATGTATATCGTTATACCAAATAACGACAAATACAAAGGCCATATCAAAATCCAATTAATTTTAAATATTATTAAGACAACTTTCGTCGTTCGGTTCAAACTAAATTCGTTTGCATAATACATATTGGACGTAGAACATTTCCGGCAGTCGGCGCTGCGCTTGCGCAGGCTTCATTGTACCGCATGCTGCGTGCTTGTAATTGTATGTTAGGGCGCCGCGGCCGCGGCCGCCGGCGAGCGTAGGTCAAGCTAAACTTGTTGTATGATGTATGTAATTCTAGTTTTATCACGTTTATTATTATATTTTGTAATTGTAATGAAAGATCTCATTTTATTAATCGGTATTTTCTAACAAGGCGCTTTCATTAGATCATGACTAGCCTACCTCACAAACTTGAAGGCTCGGCCGCGCCGCCGGCGAGTCGACAACAAGATCTCAATTTGATGAAAATAAACTTATAAAAAGACTGGGACGCTTTACTGAATGTTGTGGGATAGTAGTTTCTTTCGAGATATTACTTAAATTATGAGATAGGAGCATTTATTGTGTGATGGCGCGCTTTGCGCTGAGCCGCGAGCTCCGTTTCCAAACTTGACTCGATTAGTACAAAATTTCTTACTAAAAGTATTATTTCCCAAAATTTTCAATTCAGAAAGTATTAACTTAATTCCAATGAAAGGTGCTAAACTAACTTTCGATGACGGACGAGCGGGCACGTCGATACCCTTTCGCCGAACCAGAGGCGGCGACGTCCCTCTATTTCGCAATATTGTTATTGTAGAAATCGGCAGAAACAAAGTTCTTCCACGACAACAAATAGATTAAAAATGTCAATATATTAGCTTATATTTTAAACCGACTTCGTGTTTTTGTTTCATCTAACTACGAATGCTTATTATAAAGGAAACAATGTAATGTAAAGCGGCTGGGCAGTGTAATGTAAGTTAGTAAAACTAAACTGAATGAAGCTGTCTCGCCGCTACCGTAATATGCATAACAATCCATTACTTTATTCATTATGTAATAGTCTTCATAACGTTAAAAAAACCATTGCTACAAGTCACGAATGTTATATTTTTCCATCAATTTACACTATGATCAGACAATACCTATCCAAATATGTGTAAGTAAAAAGTCATTTGTGTGGTTGTGTGTTTGTGTGTGTGAGAGAGAGTGAGAGAGAGATAGAGAAGACATAGAAAGAAGATGAGCAGGATATGAGCAGAATACAATTAACTTTTGTTTGCAGTAGGAACACACGCAGATTTTGCTCAAAACTATGTGACTCTTGGCTATAATCTTGAGCAACGTTTCAGATTAGAATAGAACACTATAAAATTTCCGTATAATTGTTTTTACGAGCGCACATCATCAACTTCATCTACTAAATGTTATTTTCTTCCTGCACGAAAGAAGCGAATTCGTCATAAATGGTCTTTCTTTCCTGTTCTAGAAACATTTAAAGTAACTAAAAATAAGCTCGAGACCTTTGCACAATTCATTTCTCTATTTAAGCGAGGCATGTCACATTTTCATGGTTTTCATGTTAATCCAATATTAAGTCTGTGTGTGTGATAGAAATAGTCTTATTTTATAGTACACGAATGACTTGAGCTCCTAGGCGTCCATAGTGAGAATAGAAATAGCCTAGCCAGTTCTGTTTCCTCGTTGCTAGTAGATTTACATGGTCGACGAACTTGGTTGGGATAGACTATAACAAGTTTAGATTTAACATTTACAAATCTCAGGTGTCTTGATTCTCGTTTAGACACTTAATAAAAGATAACATTATATGTATGTAAATGCTTAAAGTTAACTCCAGATTAGTCCATAATACCTTGACAAATTTGTGTGGCATTCGTTAAAACTCTCCCGCAACAAACTTACTATATTCACCAAGAAATCTTTGATAGATCCTCCAGCTCATTCGGACAGGGTTCTATCAAACGTCAAACATGAAATTGTGAAAGTTTTGAGAGCAATGTAAATGTTTTAGTTTAGTCACACCAAGTTCGTACGCCAGGAACAGTCACAGCCGGCCAGTAATGGTTCCAGCGGTCCATAATAATAGCAGACTAGAAATACAAATTACCATTTGCCATACTAGCTTTCTTACCTCCAAAATATAAGCTTCACTTTATAAACGGAAACCAAATTCCATAATATATGTCAGCGAAACTTTGATACAAAATTTTGTGAAAGCAAGCTAGTACGGGAATTGGTAGATTTATAATAACTAGTTATTGATAATAGTTAACCTTCCCAACACTAACTAGAACTTCCGACACAACGCTGTGCCATCTTTCGGATATCTTATTATTGTGTAGCTGTTTTTGGTAATATTAATGAATGTCCAATTAAGGAATACCTGTTTTAAATAAACGTTATTTATTGCCATGATTAACATATATTTAATTATCCGTTGAGACGATATTCAGCTTACCAGAAACAGGTTTCGGAGTCATGCCAGCACGGCTGATAAATATCTAGCTTGTCGAGACATGTCACGGTTTAGCAGCATGTATCTCTTTCTTACCAATGAGGTGTGAAAGAGACTCATTTTGTGTAACCTGCCGGCTTATCACAGTACGGGGCTAGTAGTGATGCGCGCGATTTAGACTGTCTAAATAGAGATCTCAGAAAAGGAGGTCTATCTCGCGCGCGTGTCGTCTCGCGCGTACAGCTGTGCAAGACCTACTGGACTTAGCTGTAGAGGGAAACAATATTTGAGCTTCGTTACAGAATGCATTGCTTTGATTGAACTAAAAAGAAGGAAAGGGACCTAGATATATTTTAATCCTATTCAGCAGAAGTCGGCAACCCGCGGCCCGCGAATAGCCTCTTTGAGGCCCGTGAACCTTGAATTTTGAATTCTATGCTTAATACCTGTAATCCTATACTATCAAAAGCATACTCAAGTGTGGCCCGTCATTACACCATTTCGCCGATTTGTGGCCCATGTCTGCTTAAAGGTTGCCGACCACTGCTATACAGAGTACCAAATACAGAGTTCAAGTGCGAACTGGTACAAGTCAGAAGTGCATTTAAGTTTTCTGCTAAATGTGCACTAGAAATGGGTAACAGTTTCTTCTTTTTGGTTTAATCAAAGGTCTAGTTTATCTCAAAATTAGATAATCAGTTAGATGCTTCTAGGTATTTGAAAAGTTGTGTCATTTATGTAATAGAAAAATAAATATAAAATTGTTATATAATTATATGACGAATGGCAAAATATATATGTATATTTTATTGTATAGCGGAATGAGTACTATTTCAGATTAATGTAAATTGAAGATGTTATAGACCCAGATATGTTAAAAATAAGTTAACTGTTTGTAAAAAGAAGAGGAAATATGTATAACTGAATATTTGCTACCAATTTGTTTTTTTTCTGAACCATCACCCTCTTAGTCTTAGAAACCCATAATTATATTTAACTGGTTTAAAAGATTCGTCAATATTTCTAAAATCAGTCTAAAAGTAAGTTAAATGACGCTAGATGCTAGCCTTTCTTGGATAAAAAAATAAAACAAGGCCTGTACAGGAGAATGTTACACCATCACCACATATACCTCCATTCGTAAAATCAAAGCTATTCTGAGAACTGAGAAATCCGTGCCAAATCCATGGATAAGGACCTAAAAATTTTTCTCCAATACAATGCAATCGGTAAACAAACAATCCGCAACGCATAAGGCCAGCCTTACTCTTGTAAGTTTTACTTACGAAAGTAAGGACGCAGCTACCTGCTAAAAAGAGAGATGACCATAGCTATCTAATTCTAACTAATACCCGTGTCCCTACTTACGGAAGTAAAACTTACAAGCATTAGGCTGGCCAAACCTACTGGCCACGACAACGAGCGAAGAGCGAGGTGACGACTAAATTCTCAGTTCATTGCGCGATCGGAACACTCGCTGTAAAGTGGACGACATTCATCACGCGCAATAGACACAGAAATTAATATTCGCGCTTTGTCAAGGCCAATGTCACTACTATAGGTACTCTACGGCCTAATACTACAGAACGCACTGCTAAATCAAAACAGAGCTAACTCAAAATGTGCTACTACTCAAAACTGAAACTTAGCCTTATGAACCTATAGTTTAATTTTGAATTGAGACACATTTTGAGTTAGCTCTATTTCGATCCAGCAGTGCAAGAAGCGAAACAGTTCAAAGGTACTTACAAAAAGTTTATTAGCAATAAAACAAATCACAACAGAATACTAATCAGTACACCTCCGGGGTTCAGACATCGGACTTCAGGTCTAGCAGCACTTTCTCTCCGGGTTTGAACGCTGGCATGCCCAGGTAAGGACAGGAGGCGCAGCGAAAAGCGTCCCCGAGGTAACACTGGAACAACATTTGGACGATCATACACAAAACAATTTGAAGAAAACAAAATGTAAAAACCAAAACCAAAGAAAGCTTTGCAAAATAAATCTGAAACTGGTATAGTGAAATCAAAGGGATACAATACACTTTATATCAAGATTAGCTCAACATGTTTTGGGCTAATTCCATCATCATACAGTTTACTATTTTTTGCGTTCATACGCAAACGAAATCGACCGATTCCTGACCGACTTCATTACACGAACGCTTGACGCAACTTAGGTGTCAGTTCACGAAACATGTCGAGTAAATCTCGATATAAAGACGTGAGTGCACCGTTTAATTTCACTATGAATAGGACTCACTGTAGTTTTATGTTTAAAATAAAAACTAAAGGCCGGTTGCGGAGCACAGAGAAATTCACACTGCGAGCGGGACGGCATTATTACTGCACGCGTGCAACAGAGATAGATAGCAGCGGGTCAACGCCCGAATTTCTCTATGC
Organism: Adoxophyes honmai; assembly: GCA_005406045.1. Taxonomy (NCBI): domain Eukaryota; kingdom Metazoa; phylum Arthropoda; class Insecta; order Lepidoptera; family Tortricidae; genus Adoxophyes; species Adoxophyes honmai. The sequence goes on from BHDV01063423.1 coordinate 14,417, forward strand.
TCCGCAACCGGCTTTTAGTAGTAACATTGATAATCTACTATTTCTTTGCCTAACAAGTAGATAGGTACATACACTTCCACAGGAGGACTTGGGCGTCTGTTTGACTTCTCCGTTGAGCTCCTCCGCCAACCCGCAGGAACAGTCCGCGCACGCCTTGCGCTTGCCCGTGGTCGCACACACTGAAAAATGCCATAGATACAGATATAGTGTAAAGTATAGAAGTATACATTTTTCCATTGTGAAAGCTATAATGGAACTCATTTCACACTTGAAACATTTATCAATTTTATTGTTCAATCATTTATGAAAAATTCTGTAGACAATATTCAAATAATACATACATACATACATACATCACGCCTGTATTCCCAAGAGGGGTAGGCAGAGCACATGAATTCAAGAATTCAGTGCCACATCTAGCAATTTCAGGGCATCCAGATGGTTAAACGTGATATTGCAGTGACAGGTTGCTAGCCCATCGCCCACAATACACTAACCCTTTCCCAGAGTCGACTCTTACGACACCCACGGGAAGAAAGGGGGAGGCGCTATTCTAACCCGGCACCACACGGGGTAACCAATAAAACTTTCATTATCAATACAAGCTTTTATTTAACCAGCTCTACTTCATTCTCATCCATCCTAGATTATGTGTACCAAATTTCAAATCAATTGTTGAAGAGTTCCCTCCTTCGGAGACAGTTCCAGCTGGGCCACCAGAAATCTACTACCAGATTATTACATTGGCATCTGATTTACACAATTTCAGCTCAATCGAAAAGCGGGAAGTGGATCACATTTTACTTGCAAAATTTGATTAGACAACAGGACAGGTAAAGAAAGTAAATAAAAGCTTGTAATTAAATAGACCAAAAACTCATTTGTGGGTTGTGAGTGAATATTAAATAAACCCCGAAAATTAAAACTTTATGTCACTTTTGCTGAAAGACTCCGGTATTAAGCCCTTGCAATTAGGGAATCTAAGTGTTAAGTGAGATGGATTAGAACTATTAGAAGTGGCTGGATCCCGAATTTGGCAAGTTTTTTAATTGAATCTGAGTCCAGTAAACTTTGGGATTTACTGAAATAGACTAAACTTACTCACTGATACACAGTTGAGGAAAAATATTTAGCGGCATAATCATTCTCATAATTTGTTAGTTGGTAATGACAAACTCTAAATTTCTACACTATGAGGATTTACTTCATACAACTGATAGTAAACATGTTTTTCAGAGTTTTGTGTCAACCTCCTAAACCATAAATTTCCTCAACTTTACCTACAATGTATATTTTACCTATTACAAATCACATTAAACTAATATTTCTAAAACCTTAGTAAACAGTGTAAAAACCCATATAGGCAAGGTAAACCCGCATATATTGGAGTGCATAAATTATTTAAACAATGTCAAACTACTAGATTTTCAACTTCAGGATATGCATATCTATTCAATCTATTGTCAAATCATAGATAATTTTACATTGGTAATGATATAAAGTGGCTATACCTGCACTGCCTGTATTAGCCTAAGCAAAGGTGATTACAAAACAGCTACACAATGAGTCGGAACACCGCGTCATCGGCGCGTAACGGCGTTGGGCCAATTTGCAACACAAAACCTCAACCGTGACGCGCCAGTTGGAACGCAAAACTTCGATGTTTATCTCACGCTATCTGATATGAACGGTGTTTATGTAAACGCGCCCACATGGTACAAATGTAAGATTTGTGAAGTTTTCAATTAAAGGAATAACTACTTGTTTTTTTGACAAACGTAAACTAAAAGAGGTAACTAAAAACTAAAGGTAAAGGTGACTGGTTGTTTAAACAGGGATAGTATAGTCAAGAGAACAAAACTAAATAGGTAAGTACTACTGAATGTAATTAAAATAAAACAACTGTTCATTCTTGTTTTTTTTTGTAGAAGGCTTCTTAGTTTTTCTTTTACAATTATGCCCTACATTGCACATAAATATTATTGTGTGCCTTGGCCGTTGAACACTTTATACCAATTACCACTTTATACCAACGGCCAAGTCACATAACATACATACATACATACATATTCTCACGCCTTTGTTCGCATGAGGAGTAGGCAGAGCACACGAATTCATAAATTCAGTGTCAGTGCCACGTTTAGCAAATTCAGGGTAACCAGAACGTCTAGTGTGTTCTATTCGATGGTGCAGTCTGGTTCCTTGGCGGAGAGAGCGCTGTCGCCTGCGGGACGCAACTAGTGTTAGCACATTTGCTGCGTCCCATTTGGGCCAGACCACGAGATGCGCAGGTTCCGCTGCAGAGAGTGCTGCGAGAGCGAAACATTCTAAATACTCCGCATTGGAATCGGCGTACGACTTCGTGCCGGTTGCGGTCGAGATGGCTGGGTCTCGGGGCTCTGAAGCCCTGTGCTGTTTGGGGAATTAAGCCGTCGATAGCGAGATAAGGGCAGCAATCTTCGGCCTGGCTCGTACCTGGTTCAACAGGTCTCCATTGCCATTCAGCGGGGTAATGCTGCTGGTATTATGGGGACCTTTGAGACAGGTACGTTGCTAGGGAGATTTTAACATAGTACAGTATACTAAATTTTAATTGTTTAATTTTTATAGGTAGATTATATTGTGATTTAATTAAGTTTTAATTTAGTTAGTTCTTGTTGTTATGTCGTATGTAAATATTTAATTGTTCTGTAAATAAATGTTAAAAAAAATATGAAAGGAATGATATTTAAATTATAAAACTGGAAAACCTAGTGTTCACGTTTCGCGGACGTTTTTCAAGAAAATTACTTCATATTGAATATGAAACTGTGAAGCCTGTACTAAAAAAAGAGCACACTTTTGTTTTTCACGTAAACAACGGAGATGCAATCACAATAATGTTATACTTACCCGCTATGCTATGCATAAAATATTACTTTTGACGATTTGTTTCAATCGAATCAGAAACCGGAATTGTGACAACACTGTTCGTATCAAGCAGGTCACATTATTTTTACGTTTGACATTTCGAGCTGTCATTTTAGTCTACCGTACTAAAAAATAGATCTTATGTATATAGTAAAGTTCCACATAAGTTTCTTTTCACAATTATACAAGTAGCAGAGTCATCTTGTAACAAACCTAAAAACTTAAAAAGGTTTTTCACAAAAGAAACAAGTATATTTCTAAAATTACCTCTGAGTGCCTTTTCGTCGGGTTTCTTGAGATCATCCTCATCAAGCAGCTGGTCGGAGTCAATGATGTCATCATCGTTGCCTCCCGTCCACGCTGCCTCCACTGTGTCATCCAGCTTCCACACCGCAGGCTTGCCACCCAGCTTTAGTTGAGCCTTGGAACCTACCTGCAATTAGAAACAACTATTTTTAATACAACTTGATTTTAACTTTTTTTTTTTATTATTTGGTTTCTATTCTAATAGGGAATATTAAATCACTTTTTTCTATTTGTTTCCATTTGATTTGAAGTAACTACTTCACTGATTCTCAGACATACCAACCATAAAGTTCTTGTTAGGACATTGTGATACTATCCTTGTTGAATTTTGAATATTACAACCGATACCATACCACCCTGCGCTGTGTCAGTCACAAACAATTGACATTTTTATTCACTAATTGGTTAGAAAACAAATCCCTTGATGAAGACTGTTCAGCAATAGTTTCCTTCGGACTTACCTCAAATTTAGGCTTCTCAGCTGTGTAGACATCACCATCTTTTGTGACATTCAAGAATCCATTTAATTTGAGGGCTGTGTTGATATCTGAAGCATCTTTCGCAACCAGTTTCCCGCTAGGTTTGAGCAGCTTGATCAGTATTGCCAGTAAGCTGTCATCATGGCTAACTGAATGTGGAGGAACCCAATTGGAAAGTATGACGTCAAAAGAGGAGTGTGTTCTGGAGTCTGGAAAATACATTGCCGTTTTACAAAAGAAAAAAAAAGAAGTTCAAACATTTTACTTTATAACGATTATTGAGAGTTTCCCAAACATTCAGCCTTATTGGAAAGAAAACAACAAGGTCAGACATCATATTCCATCAGATTAAAAAAAATTGTATTTACCTAAACCTAACCATAACTTATTGACACCCTTTCTTATAAATAGCAGCCTCTGGACTACATTTAAACGGAAATGAGGATTTCACTAATATGCGACTTGCCCTATAACAATTAAGATCAAGTATAAGAGGTCAACTTACCTTCATTGATCATTTCAGAATTTTCCAGAAGGATAGAGCCATTATTTGTCGCCTTCTGAATTTCAGCTACAACGCCGCTCAGGTCGTTTTGTTCGCTGTTCTTCCAGATAACCAGCACATTATCGCCACTCTTCAAGTAATTCATTGTGTTACAGTTCCGATCTATTTCTTCAAGACTTTAATAGAGTCCTTCCGTTCTTGAATTTAGAACGAATAGGTTCAGGTTCGTAAAATTAAGTTCAATTATTGTATTAAAATAATTGTAGAAACTGTAGTGATTAAGCAAATTACTGACCGCGCGACTGCCGTAAGATTATGTGTGAGACTGAGTTGCCGATAACGATTCGATTCGAGAAATATATTTATATTGTAAAAAAATCGGGAGTGCGTACGTGACTTCACTGAAAACAGTAGGTAGGAAACTGACTTTGACATTGACAGAATGACAGAACATTGAAGTATTGCCTGAAAACTCCACTAAAAACCCCAAGATCTTACACATCGAGGCAAGGACATAATTTAGTTAACACTATGAATTCCTTGTTTATTATACTTTTACTTGAATAATCGTAGATAATTTGCCCAATAGCCTACACCGTAAGACAAACTGATAGTACTGGATAGCAAATCACAGATCAGACAAATTCATGTCAATAGATTAGAATTATTTTAAACAAAGAAAGCAATCGAATTACTTATTCAAATTGAACAAGGTTCAAAATTGTTTTACTGAACTAAGCAATTTAATTCTTGATTGGCTAAAAACAGTTGTATATTTTGTTTACCTCTTCTGGAGCTGCAAACAATAAAAAGTTAACCACAAATATTAGGGATTATGTTTTTACTGGCAAGCTTTTTTTTGACAGTAGGAAAGCGTTTTTAAGGTTTCATTATTTGCAAGCAGGCTTGAATGTTTTCTTAAAGTAATTGTTGAAATTAAGACTTAGCTGCTAAGCTACTAGTGTACATTAATAACAAATATCTACATTGAAAAAACTACTCTTTGGCACTAAGTCTCCCTGTGAATTTCATTCTGTATAAGATATTATTTTTACGATTACGACTTCCAATCTGACATCTGAGAATTCTGACAGTGAACCATTTAAAGTGAAATGAAAAATGCCCTAAGCACAACCTAAAATTTGAGTAGTGTAATATCATGAAAAATATTGTAGTGTTATTCGCAGATTAAGTGTTTCGTAGTGTACTTTAATAAAGCTAAAATGATATACGATGCATTTATGGCAGGCACGTGGGCGTCCATTGGAAGTACAATTGGAAAATTAAGTGGGACACCTGCCGTGGTTGTGAGTAAGAGTAAACACACTGCATACACAATTACAAACGTCAAAAACAAGGCGGCACTTTTAATTTAATCGTTATAAATAATTAATGTAGTATTTAGTACCTATCTCTCAGTAGTCTGGATAATAATAATGTTTTTTTCTAACACGACTCAAATGAAAATGACATAATTGATGTTTTGATGGCAAATGTCAAACTTGACTTATTATCTTTTTTTTTTTTTTTTAATTTAAAGCATTGGCTACAAGGCCATCAGCTTAACCGTTAACTGTTGAATGCAGATGTTGCTAAATCTAAATCCTAACCTAACTTAACCTAAATCATTAGAATGCGAGGGTGGTACGCATTCTAATACTCAATGAAGTTTAGCGCGAGATAAACAGTCCAAAGCAGACGTAATCGCGAGGGCCGATTCCCTTTACTTTTCACATTCCCTTTAATGTTCATGGTTAAATGACACATTATTGCACTAATTCCACCACACTAACACAATAATAGCCACTACATATTTATTAATTGAATTGAAAAGCAAAGCATGTCCCACTCTGTCAGTTTCCCGCGCAAAACCTCTTGACTTATTATCTTCCGCGACTAGGGTTGGCTCTAAGCTAGTTATCGATACTTTTAAGCATGCAATCGCATAGACCTACGTACCTACCACTGTTTAGGTGTTTAGTGCTTAACAATAATAGAAAAAAAAATCGAGTAGCGATTAACGATCAAGATTGACTAATGCTAGTCGTAAGAGCTTCGATTAATTTAGTCACGATTAAAATTATTCGCCGAGCACCGGCGACATATTTGCCATCGTTTAATTAACAGGCTAATTTTCTAAGTTTAAGACCGTGTGGTGCCGGGTTAGAATAGCACCTCCCCCTTTCTTCCCGTGGGTGTCGTAAGAGTCGACTCTGGGAAAGGGTTATATAATATATTAGTCGAAATTTAAATCGCGAAATTTAATTGTTTAAAAACTTTAAAGTAACTGTGGGCCAATTGCTAATAGGACACCGTCGATTAATTAAATCGTGATTTTTAAATGGATTAAAAATGTTTTATTTAATGCCCAAAGCCTATACGTCATTTACTGATCGCGTTCCTATTGGCAGGGTGACGGCTACATAATCTGGGGGTGTCTACTAGTCGTGATGGTGGCGATCAACACGTGGGGCTGCCGACACTACCTGCGTTCGCTGGACGCGGCCACCAACACCGCGGCACCCACTGTCATCTCCGCAGCTTCTAGTTATGTGCTGTCGGTGAGTCCTGGAGACCAGACTGAATTGCACGGGCGTAGCCAGGATTTAGTTTCGGGGGGGGTTTGACGAAAAAAAAAACCGGCCAAGTGCGAGTCGGACACAAAAAATCACGACTGTTGTATGGGAGCCTGAACTTTTCGGGCCTGGCTACGCCCATGCTGAATTGATTACATATAAGATTACATACATCCATAAAAATGCTTTGGGCCTTTCGCACATGGACCTACCTACTCAAAAAGAACTTGTGACAAACTGAAATCAGTGAAGAGTCACTTGAGCGTCACTGCCATTCACAATAAAAAATCGCACATGAAGCAACGAAGTGGTGAGAGACGCGCCGTGCCGGTCGCCACGCCACTGGTCGCAAGAAGTGACGACTTTTGCTCTAAACTTAGGGACTAGTAATATATTAACAAGTGATTAGATTATAATTAAAACACAACATGTCAGCTCAGCAACGTAATTAAATAATTTTAGCGCCAACAATTTTTTGTATTTTTTTTTGAGCTAAAGTTATCACTAGCGACAAAGCTGATATTGGCAACACTCTGTGAAACTTAGTTTCGTTTCGTCGCGTTTGATTAGCGTCGTGTGTGGGGTACGTGTGTTTGTAACTGATTTTTAATTGTAGTTATTAAACACTTTACGTTACGTCACTTTGGAGTAGCTCCATGTGAGAAAGGCCTGACATTAACTGTAAACAGGTTCTATGGTGGATCAGGAATCAATCGATTCGAGTATACCATTTACTAAGATATTCTAAAGTCCATTCCAGTCCTATGGGGCTGGTGCTAAAAGTGTTGTCTATGTGGATGACATTGTTCCCAGGGAGCGATCGGCATAGCAGTGTTCGGCGAGTTGTCCTCAGTACGGTGGTGGGCCGGCGCGCTGCTCATTGTGCTCGGCCTGGCCCTGGTCGCCCGCACCAGGGAAAAGGAAAACGTTGAATGATAAATAATGTTACATGGGATGAAATGAGCGTTGAGAGTCAGAGTTCAGCGCCTTTTAAAGTGGCACACTTGTTTTGTAAATCAAACGGATGTTCCTTAAAATGGGTGAGTATAAATTGCGAGGGTATTTGAATTGAATGGGGATAATAATCATGCATGAGAAATGGGTAAGTTGGTTTTTATAGATTACGGACGTTTTGTAACAACAAAACGTTCAAACAAACTTCATTTCAACAGAAATGAAGTTTGTCTAAAATGTAAAATTAATGTTTTCTAAAAGTTTGAATGTTATTGTTTTGTTCCTACTCTCCTGTTTTAAGCTTGTTATATGCTTGTTATTTTCAAACTTTGCAGGACAACTAACAGTGCAGTAAGTTTGGTAGTTAGTGTTAGTAAAATGAACAAAGGGAAACCGAAACAGTTAATTGTAATGACCAAGGAATTTTAGTTCATAATTCCACTACCAGTATTTTAACTAATATTATGTATATATTGTAAAATAACTATTTAGGTATTTAATTAAGTATGTAAAGTTAAATAAATTATTTATCTTTTTTAATAATTGTCTTTCTGGTATCAACACCTAACTTGCAAAACCCATTCATGTACTTCCGGACACAATACATTTACGTACGTGCCCTTGCGTTAAATGCTCTTTCGGGGCCATGGCCCCATGCTATCATGATAAGTACTCATGAATTATTCTAAACTGAAAGTATCAAATCAGGTATTTGATTTAAAAGTTTATTTGGTTCTGCTAAACGGCCATAATCAGTCACCATTGTGTGAACGAAATTCACGTCTGTACGTCTAAAGCCTACTAAATTGACAACTAAAAATGACAAATTGTCAAATAATTATACCACATTTTGGTGTTTAGAGATGTTCTCGAAACAGTCGATAATGTTTCCACCCTGGATCTGGATACCATTGGTTTGGCCATGTTATAATAAAATTATTATAAGAAAAAAAAGTTTATAGGATATAGTAATTTGAATTTTTCGTTAACTTTGATAGTGGACGAACGACACTATTTTTGAATTGCAAAACACAGGCAACACAGGCAATGTCGTTTTAGTATCTGAGTTAAAAAAAATCTCTCTGAAAGACTCTGGGAAAGGGTTTGTGTATTGTGGGGGATGGACTAGCAACCTGTCACTGCAATATTACGTTTAACCATCTGTTTACCCTGAATTTGCAAACGTGGCACTGGATTTTTGAATTCATGTGCTCTGCCTACCCCTCATGGGAATACAGGCGTGAGAATATGTATGTATGTATGTATGTATGTTAAAAAAAATAGACAATAACACGACTACACTCAAGACGTGACTATAAGTATCTGTCACTCGGTAGAAGTGTCAGAAAATGACAAGTAATCTACCTCGTGTGGGACAGGACTCCCGCGCATCTAATGTGGAATTCACTAGTCTCCTGACCTGCCTCAAACCTGCTTCAAATTGGGCCAAATTACATGTCGGGGGCTGTACGCGTACCTAGTAAATAGGCTTACAGAAATAAGCCGATAGACAATAGTACCTAATAATCAACCAGACTAACCCTGGTTATTTAAACAAATTAAAACTATCCTCCCCTTAACGCTAAGATCCTATAGCGTAAAGGAACCCTTCCACTCCACCGCTAGGGGAGAGAACTAAGCCATGCAAGTAAGTAGCCAATGACAACCTTTTCAGTTAGCAACGATATTATTAGCGGTCCGTCTAGTGGGGAGGCAGTCGAGTTGACGTAACGCGATAACTGCCGAGCTGTGCTAGGGCTAGGGTTACACGATGACCGTATTTAATATAGAGTTGGGATTTCTAGGTTCTGAACAAACAAGACTTGGCTTTTGGACTATTCCTTTTACGTAATGGAAAGAATTGAAAAAAAAAAACAGCAAGTTCTCGGTTTTGACATTTTCTTTTCACTGATGGAATAAATATAAATAAGTAAATAAAATGTAGATATAAGGTGCTAACAAATGAGGTTCGACATTTTTTACAGTCTAGTAATGTACTCGTCTGTTAGCGCACATTTTAGTATAGAACATCATAGAGTTTACAATAGTTTTATGTAGAAAATTTTGTTTTTAGTCCCTAAAGCCCTTGATATTATTTTTCGGTTCTGTTTTATAAAAAAAAGTTGAGAAAACGTTACTAAACTTGGCTTAAAATCGTCATAAAAATACCTACTTGCTTAAGCAATTTAAGAAAGTTCCAAACTTAATCAATTGATTATTATCGATGTTCAAGAATTCGGACTTTATAATCTTTCCCGTCATCAGGCTTTTCAGTTATCTGGCAACCCTAATCAAGATGGCCCCGAGGGACGCGACGCGACGCACCGTGACCCCGATCTTCGGATAATCTCTTTCTGATACAAGTTCTTACGTCACAAGAAATCTTTAGATTTTCTTCGTGTCACTAATAGACGGCTTGATCGAGAGATTGGGTATCGATGTCATGGATGACGTGATGGATTGAAACGACTCCTAAGGGTGCTTACATAAACAGGTTTCCTGCGGGTGTTCATTTCATTTCTCTACATTGATAGCATTCATTGCATTCTTCGGCTGGTCACATACATTCGGAATTTTTCCGTTCGGAATCCCGAATCGGAAAATCGAACGCAGTCAATCCATACAAAATCTATGGACCGCCACACACATTCGCAAGCTTTCCGTTCGGAATTCCGAACGAAATTTTTCCGAATGTGTGTGGCGGTCCATTGATTTTGTATGGATTGACTGCGTTCGGAAAGTCCGATTCGAGATTCCGAACGGAAAAATTCCGAATGTATGTGGCCGGCCTTAGTATTGGTTTGACAAACTCGTATATACCTACTTCAAAATGACACATACGTAGTAACACATACGCCCGTTTTCTCGATTAGGGTAGGACAGGTGGAACCCACGAAACGCTACATTGACAAATCGCTGATTATTTCACGTTTCGGTGCTATTCTAGCGTAATTTTCAGGTCTTCAGCTCTTAACTACTAATGCCACTATCGTTATGTTATGACAATATCCCTTATAGATTCCTATGATTTTGTATGAGCTGATAAGTCTGCTGTATGATGCTAGAGCAATGTTGCTTATTTCCTGTATTTTAATCTATACCTATCCGGTTTAGGTAACCTTGGGATAGAATAGCGTGGTTAACTCAAAGAAACTTGTAACAGCATTAAAAATAACTTCTTGGCCAAGATTTGAAGAAGGCGACAGTGGGAAAGTTGGCAAAGCCTTGTGTGCGAACACGTAAACATGTTGACATCGTTCCTTCCCCAAATTGGATTCCCTTGTAATTTAGGTTCGTAAGCCCAAAATGCTGTTGATTCGAATGTTCGTCATCAGCCTAAATAGTTCCCACGCTGGCCCAGTGCGGATTGGGAACTTCACACACAACGTTGAATTACTTCGTCGATATGTGTACACACAATACACTTTAATTTGAATTTAAATTTTAGATCGTACTCTGAAACGAACTTCTACGACCAAATTCATTTCTATTTCATCCTAAGTACGAGTCGCGCCTCTCAAAGTGGAAACCTTCACGTGCCGAACGCACGGTGTGTGCATTCAAATGCCTGCGAATCTTTGACTGCGGTACTGGTCAAACCAAGAATAAAAATATGCGTCTTATAATATTGAATTACTTAGTCGCCGTATGCAGGTTTCTTTTCGATGTTTCCAGTGGATGGTTGTTCCAACTAGATTTTCCTAAATATTTTACCTCACCCGGTTTTTACCCGGCAGTAGGTACAAAGTTGCGCTGAGCCTGTGCGATGCTTAATAGATAAATCAGCATTAGCGTTTACTGAGAATCAGTTCTACAGCACGTTGTGAAGATACTTAGCTTAGGACAAGAGAGCTGCACGGAGTTAGCTGGGGCTGGAATGCTCGCGCCTGCACCGCCCGGCTATCGCTAGGCGGCTAGGGTGCGCCCCGTCGGGTAAAATATCGATAGAATATTACGAAACCTGCGTATCGTTGAGGATAGAACCTATAGAGTACTAATGTCATCTTGGTTGTTCGGAAATTATTCCGCAAAACAATTGAAGTGATCGCTGTGCTCTTATTGGTCGGTCCAAGATCTCGCGTAACGCTAGTGCCTTTTTCTCTACGGTTATTGGCTCTGTACAGTTTCTGTGACAGTGACGGTGACGTTTAGTATGTTGAAATCAACAATCTATTTGCGGACCGGGGTTGCGAACATTGTTTCTCTATAGGTTCTATCCTCTATGCTGCGTATAGACTATGGTCCATTCAGGATAACATTTTAGACTTTTAACGATCAAATCCTCACACATTTTTGAAGTATACCCAAAGCGACGCCGCAAATGGTGAAACTGTTTGTTTTTAAATTATTTTAACAAACAGCAATAAGTGTTATGTTATTTAATTTCAATTTTGTCCGTTAAAAGTCATAATATAAACTAATTGGAGTAAGTATAAGCAACTTTAAACACATATTTCATTATTTTATTTTTAATTTTAAGTCCCTTATCTCCCATGACCGGCAATATGAGTAGAACTGTTTCAAAATACAGGCAGTTGCTTTTGTTATATCCTCCAAGCTTAGTAAGGGTCATTGTGACAGTACTTAGTGGAACCTACTGAAACAATTACTAAAAATTTCGGACCTGAAAATAAAAATAAATGTGCTGTCTTTATGTATTGTTTTTATAATATAATCAGAGCGCACGATAAAATGCGTCACCAGCTATAGTAGCAGACAATTTTTTATCCTCGGCTTAAATAATGTCCTGCTTTTATCAAGCGTAAAAGAAAGAGACGATAAACGCCCAGGGATAAAAACTAGTATGCTAAGGCGCCTGGATAGTATAAGCAATCATGATCGCTCACACATATTCCCAATCCAGACAGACTGCAGATGTATTGGTAACGTAAGGATCTCATGCGACCATAATTACACTTACCGGCTATAGATCTTACTAGACATAAACTTTGCCAATAAAATTGTCTTATTTGGGTGTGGACTAAAAAGGTCGTTTGATGTGGGTGTTGATGTGGACCAAAAAGTCGCATATACTTAAAGACGCACTTAAGATGGCCATTAACCATTTCCGATGTGACTGCCGAAGTTGTGACTTAAAAAATGAGTTATACATTTGCATGGTTTTATGACTTTTTTGTTCAATTTTTTTTCATTCATAAACCGGAACATAAATATATTAAATAAGTACTTCATACTATAAAATAATACAATACAAATAATTACCTCGATAAACGTGGCTAGACCTTATAGTTAAATCGTACCTACATATCATTTTACAATACAAATTAATTTTATTTAGTTTACCTATGCTTAGGTTAGGTTAAATAGTTCGCAAAGACAATTAATTGTACATTTCCTTTTTTTTATCTAAAATGAACTTTACTGCTGTTGTATTAATTATAATCTCTTCAATTATAATTTTTAAATTTGGCTGATTGTTTACTTGATCCCTGAATTAAATAGATTTACTTTTTTTTGTTAAAATATATGAAATTCATATATGGATTTTGAATATTTATTGAATAAAATGTTACTGGGATATCGTTTATAAATGATTTATAAAAACTTAGATACAAACGGAACGTGAACATTCGACGATTTTATTACGAAAAATAAATTTTATCGTGAACTGTTATCGACATCGCGCCCCTACCCCAGCTAACAGACGCAGTGACGCCGGCCGCGGCAGTGGCGCGCCGCGGGCCGAGGAGCTCTCACGCCCGCTCGGCGCCCTCGCGATCGATACCCGCGACAAACTGCCACAAAAACCACGTGTCGCTAACCGATTACCATGCCACACGGAACGTAACCTGTCGACATTTTACTATCGACACCGCGCGCCGCACTACGCCGCGTCAACAATGTAGCCATAGTGACGCTATGTTGACAGATTGACAGTTTACAATCTTTACGATGCCGTTATTAATAAAGTTTATTCAACGTTGAGTGTATGTTATATTGTTATGATATTGTTGGTTCGTTAAGCGTTTGTTGCAACAATGGGAAATGGAATGAATAAGGTTAGTGGCATGATTAATTGTTTTGTATCGTAGTTGGGATGTTGATGAATGTTGTTGATGGGCAAAGTTTGGGATGAGCGGTTACGTAACGTGGCGTAGGAGATCGTAGTTCGCGTCCGTAGCTGTAGCGCTCGTAGCGGCGTAGCGGTGTCGTAGCCCGTAGCCTTTAGACCATACTGTACTCTGTATATTTTTAAATAATTTTAGGTAAAAAATTTTGTTTGTAAAAATTGCAATTTTAAGGAACTGTTTTATTTACAATCATATTTGTGTCTTGAAGCTATAAAACTTACACTACTTACCGAAATATTTATTTAAACGTCGACGCTGTAAAAGAAATATTTATACATTAAAAGTAAATTCCAAGTAATATGAAATTGTCGCCACTTGGCGTTCTGTGGATTCCAATTTATTTTTTACGCTCGAGTCGCCTGAGCCGACGAAATAAATTGAATAAAGAGCCCGCCACATTATCAAATTGAAGTTCAAATCAAAAGGGTTTAAAGTCTAAAAATTAAATAGGTATCTCTCTCGCAAAACGATCGGTCAGTCACGTCACTTAAATTGAGATAAAATTTTAGTTAAGTGCTTCAGTTCAAGACCTCAATATCATACCAGTTAGGTTTAAATAAGCACTCAGTGAACGTCACAGAATTAAATTTTAAATGTACCCACGTAACATCACCAAATAAGTACCTGGCTACCTTTTTTTCGTCATTTCTACTGCAACATTTTTGCTTAAGGCGTACAAGGGTCAATATCAGATTTCGTCCCGCAATTTCTAATTTCTTTGGCGCAATTTTTTTCTTCAATACATACATACATACATACCGTCACGCCTCTTTCCCACAGGGGTAGGCAGAGACCACTTCTTCAATATAAGCAATAAATGAAATGACATACCTTGTAAACGACTGAATTTCAGCACAATAACATAGTTACATAAGAAATTCAGTCGTTTACAAGGTATGTCATTTCATTTATTGCTTATATTGAAGAAAAAAATTGCGCCAAAGAAATTAGAAATTGCAGGACGAAATCTGATATTGACCCACAAAATGGTTGCAGTAAAAAGTAATGTGTATTTTATCGTGTATTTAAATTACTTTTACTGTGTTTTCTTTTTAGATTATATTTCTACGCGAATAATGCGAGAAATACCTACTATTGGATCTATTCAATGAAATGAGAATTAAAGTCTTGGTCAAATCACCTTTAGGTAGGTACATGCTTTTTCCACAAGAAAAGTCGATTTATCTATTCGCGAGTAAAGAGTGATTTTGTTTCCGTGTGGTGTTCGGGTTTATTACAACACCCCTCCGTTTCTTCCGCGGATGTCATAAGAGGCGACTAAGAAGGTTAAGGCACAGAATAGATATCTAATAGTGTTAGGGTATATTTTAGGCGACAGGCTAGCAACCTGACACTACTATAGTAGCCAACTTAAAACCTAAAAATTTCCAATTGTCAAAATTTCCACCGTAGCCACTTCAGCTTACTTGCCGACTCAAATATAAACATGGGGCAGTAGGTATTGTAATCTTTTAAAATATTCTCATTTCTCAGACGCCATGTTTTGTTCTCTATATTTTTTCTGGCCTTGCGTGTTTCACGGCTCTTGGAAAAGAACGTGTTACGTTCTCGTGATACGGCCGTATGTCATGTGTTTTCCCTCTCTCTAATAATGGCAAAAGATAAATCACTTTGTTGACGCTCGTCCTATCTTATCAGCCTTGGCAAAAGCATGCAGGTAACTGTTATTATATTTTTGTGGGCTTAGAATCGAACCCCTCCGTTTCGTCTGTGGATGTCATGAGAGGTGATCGAGTAAAGACATAGTTTAAGGTATGCTTTTTGTTACGGAGCAATCTGTCACTATTATAACTTCTTTATTTAATGAAATGCGTTACAGTATATTTTAGGCGACAGGCTGCGAAACATGAAGTAGTCATGGATTTGTTTATGTAGCGTTTCGTGTGCTCTGACTACCCCACTTAGGAATACAGTCGTGATTTATGTAAGTACATATTAATATTACCTATATTATAAAAATACAACTTAATTAGTAGGTAGAACAGATTTTATACAACGTATTCTTGTGAATTCACTCAAGTAGTTTCCTCCAGGGAACTATTTCATTTCCACCCTTCTCTAATTGTACCTAATATCCATCTGGTGCCAACATCAACTATACTTTAGACCTTTAGGTACTTAAAAGATGGTAAACAATCTTGACATGTCTTTTTATTGAAATACACAGTCTAAAAATGAAAATCGTTACACTATACAATTCAATTATGAAAGTAAATGATTTTTTCATACCTAAATTGTAAAATGTAAAGATTTTGATTTATAAAGTGTATGTTTAAATAAAAAGACACGTCAAGATTGTTTACCATCTTTTAAGTACCTAAAGGTCTCTAGTATAAAGCTCGACGAAAAATAGACCCATAACACAATGAAATACCTACGTATTATTAAGCCAAAAATAACTTTCCCATTTTATGTTGTCTCATCTTATTTGTCCGAACCATGACCTAAGAAAACAGATCCGTGCAGAGTTGACAGCATGCCAAATGTCTTGGATCGTAACTCGTAGGTTTCCTCAGCCCAAAGCAGTACCCCAAGAAGTGTCGTCATTACATAGGGGACCCACTAGAGAAACAATGTTGGCCACCCAGGCCCGCAAAAGGTTAGTGGTTTGTCACTTACCAGCGTCACCGTCAGACCGTCACTGTCACAGAAACTGTACCGAGCCAATAACCGTAGAGAAAAAGGCACTGGCGTTACGCGCGATCTTGGGCCGGCCAATAAGAGCACAGCGATCGCCTCGGTGGTTTGTCAATGAGTCAATTTCAATATCAATTCGGATGTGGAGATCCCACCATGTGTGTACTTAGATATTTGATATGTACTATCGAACCAACTGATTCCTGACCCACCACAGAACGTTGTCACAATAAACGTTACAAACATTTCCTTTGTCAAGCAATGCAATGTCACTATGACGTTCACTGTGAATAGGTTCTATGTTGGGTCAGGAATCAATTGGTTCGATGGTACAAGTCAATTCAATAAAAACACAAAATAATCAGGCTATATTGGCAAATAGGTGGACTTACAGCCAATAAATCTTTCGATGGTTTTAGTTACTAGAGACAGGAGAAAATAACAAATACATACATACATACATATTTTCACGCCTGTATTCCCAAAAGGGGTAGGCAGAGCACATGAATTCGAAAATCCAGTGCCACGTTTAGCAAATTCAGGCTAACCAGATGGTAAAACGTGTCATTGCAGTGACAGGTTGCTAGCCCATCGCCCACAATACACTAACCCTTTCCCAGAGTCGACTCTTACGACACCCACGGGAAGAAAGGGGGAGGTGCTATTCTAACCCGGCACCACACGGGCACAAAAATAACAAATAGATAGCTACTTAACATATAAATGTAAGTCCCTTTGTTATCCACCGCCAGGACTACGTCGATCTAAGTTATCCGTATTATTCCACTATCTAAGTACTCTTTTGATACCTATCCAGTTCGCTAACTTGGCTCCACATTAGGTAACCATTTACATTACAAAAGCAAATCTCCGTCTGTGTCTTTTTACTACTTCTTCAAGGATGATATATTTTGTACGAATAATAATCATTGCTATTTTGATATAGCTCCTGATAAAGTAACATTACGAGGTCGAAATCGCGTGACAAGGCCTTAATTGAAAATAACTCAGTAAGTATCTAGTTAAAATCTGAGTATGACACTCGTGACCTACCTGTTTAATTTTTTCCTTGCTCAAACTAATCATCTAAAGGCACAATTTGGATGCTCTTTGGCTGATAACTGATATGAAGATCATTTATTATCTCCCAGACAGACGTCTTGCTTCTTTTGTGTACCCTTGTCAAGAATTACGAGCTTCTCTTTTTCTTATCTAATCTTAGCAAAATACAGACCTACAGCGAGATTTTCAAACGTATTTTCTTGAGTAAAAACACCATTATGTTGAGATCTGTTAGGATACTTAGAATATCTAAGGACAGATCGACCTAACAGCTAATGGCAGGGTTTTGCCTTAATACTTAGCTCTATTGATAAGAAAATGCTTGGTCAGATCTAATTATAGCTGAAAGTACTGGAAGGGTTTGTGAAAATGATTGAAGAGCTTTTAATGGTTGACACTATCCTTTATCTCCTAATCAAAAACAGCTGTGACAGAAACGAGTCAGTCGCGCCATAAAGGCATAAATACCAATTTCAACAATTGGTTTGGATCTTTAAAACACCTTAAACAATGACTGTCCATTTCAGCCCACACGGTCCTCTCATTGCATTTGGCAGCTCGCGGCTTACATTAAAAACCTACGTCACGTTCGATCCAATATGCAAAAATGGCTTCATAAGTATTAATGGCATTGGCAACAGGAATCGTAAATTTGGCAACGGGCCCATAGCAATAACTCATACTATAAACCGCCGGATACTGGATGACACGACGTTATTTTTCACGGCTCCGCTAACGGTGTCGATCGTTAAAAATGCTTTCACTTATTATTCCTGTAGTACGCTGTATTAGCATATGATGAAAAAAATGAATGCCGTCCCAAGTTCTGTTACCCGCACGATTTGTCTTTGATCTTGCTCTGTATTTAGGCTACGGTACGCGTGTCTGCCTATTATGCAACGTTGATAACATTCCTGACTTCGTATTTATAAAGAAAGACTTACATATTTGAATAGGTACTATCGAACCAACTGATTCCTGACCCACCGCAGAACGTTGTCACAATAAACGTCATACACATTTCCTTTGTCAATCAATGAAATGTCACTATGACGTTCACTGTGAATAGGTTCTATGGTGGGTCAGAAATCAATTGGTTCGATGGTACCTACTTCCTTCATTACCGTTACATTTTTTTTTTCATTCAGTTAAGAATACTTCACGACTCAAATTATACAATAGTTCGGAAGTGAAGATCGAGCCAAAATGACTTTAACATTACGGATATGATAAATTATGTCGTATTTCTATCTATCACTCTGAGGTTTGATTTGACGACTTTTACATAAAATTTGTTAATTTTGTTTTTGGTCTCCTAAAACTTGAGAAATCATCGATCCCAATCCTTGTGCATCTTAAAGTCAAGAAATAAGTACCTACTGTGCATTTCAAAGCCACAAAGCGTAGGTACCTAATCTTAAAATTATTCGGTCTGAAGCTTTGTTATTTTTCTTTGCTTATTTGCTTTGTAAAATTTCAGTTAGGTACTTACTTGTAACCGCTTTTCGTCGGCGAGCATGAGATACTTAGGGCGG
>BHDV01063427.1:0-16255 GCA_005406045.1 Adoxophyes honmai
TACTTGTAGTGACCCGAGCACCACCTATCGTCGAGTAGTACAATTTCTTTTACATACGTCATCATCGGTCAAAATGGCGCTATAACGAAAATTCGAAGTTCGGTTGCATAACTGCTCTCTACGGAACTGTATCTACTAGCATTACGATTCTCTTGAGATATTTTTACCAAATATGCAGTCTGACCAATGGAAATGAGTCAAATTCGAAACGACATATGGGATTTCTTTTTTTTTAATGACGAGGACTTCTTCCTAGTTCTTCAGTTCAGGTTCTTCTTTCTCGTTCAGATATCCATCAATTAGGATCTACTTACTAAAAAAACTAAACAAATTGTGAAACGAAAAGGTGTCGAATTTATAATCGACGTTTGTGATCTTACCTGTAGATGTTAAGTAGTCCATATATTGTTGTTTTAAACTCGCGACAGCCAGCCGATCAGTTTTTTCGGCCAACGCAATGGCTTCCGTCCATCTATTGAACTGTTTGTACATGCCTATAGCCATCTCTGGTCGGTTTGCTTTCTTCACGTAAAAATCTTCCGCTTTGGCCAGGTCTCCTGAGAAAATAGCCAGTTTCGCTCGAACCACGGCACAATGAAGCCCTGCGATCAAATATTAAAAAGTTTAATTGTTCATTACTGCCTTACTTCATTCATTCCGCCTCTACACCGGGTGCTCCCGTATTTACGTTTACTAAAATATACTTACAAAGTTCACAAAAATATGCTTTAAAACAAAGGTTTCTTACAAAGCACTGTTGCAAATGGCTATTGTGATGCCCGTCGGGTTCATGTAAACATGGAACAAAAAGAATAATAGACTTACCAGCAGAAGCGTCGCCGTCTCCTTCTCTTGACGCGAGAGAGACTATCTCGCCGAGATAATATGCACGGGCTTCATCGCCCACTTCTCGGTAACATTTAGCAGCCAGCTAAAAAAACGGTTATTATTATTAAAATAACGTTTAATATCTACCTAGTTATCATATAACCTTACTTGTTTGTTTGTTTGTTCCGCTTTCACGCCGCAACTACTGAACCGATTGCTTTGCAGACGTAAAGATAGAAGTCCGGATTAAATAATAGGTAGTGTCCGACCGAAGCTTCGGCTTCGGCTTCGGCTTCGGCCACCTTCGGCCAAAAAAACCACCTTCGGCCAAACCTTCGGCTTCGGCCAAAATGTGGCCGAAGCTTTGGCCGAAGCCGAAGGTTTGCAAGTTGTGATTTGAAATTGAACGAACGATGCCAGAGCGAGACGGATAGTGCGCAGCGCTTAGCAGAGCAGCGATTTGCTGGCTCGATCACATTGCTTGCTGTTGTTATATAAATTACTGACAACACATAACATAACAACATAGTCACACTTGATTTAGAAGCGAAAACTCTACATAATTTACTGTTGTTTTTTTTTTACTATTAGCAAATTCTCGTATTTCTTAGGGTCAACACACCTTCGGCTTCGGCTTCGGCTTCGGCCGAAGGTTGTGATGAAAGCCGATTAATCGGCTTCGGCTTCGGCTTCGGCCAAAATTGTACCTTCGGTCGGACACTAATAATAGGGTACTTTTTATCCCGGAAAAAAATTATGTTCCCGAGAGAATGTTCGCTTTATATCGCAATATAACCGAATTCCACACGGGCGAAGCCGCGGGCGGAAAGTTAGTACCATATAAACTGAATACCTGGATATCGTCGTCTGCGAATGCTCTTTCAGCGAGCTGCCTCCACAGCGGACCTAAATCCGCATTTCCCACGCCGTCCAAATAAGCGGCACAACCGATTAGGTCTCCGCTGCGTAATGCATTATCTGAACATAAAACATATTTTTATGTAGAGACAATAAATTGAAGAACTATAAAAGTTTCTGGAATTGGCACATTACTTATATGCTGCCCCGTTTCAAAGACTGCGAAATTTTGCTATCCCTACCATGTTAAACATACGTAGTTTTTTATTTATCAAAAACAGCATGAAACTCACCATGTATCACCAAGGGGGAGGGGGGGACAATAATGCCAAAATAAAACATCACATGATTAATGGACGGCCCCAAAGTTCTGCAACCTTACACAAATGAGCATCGGGAGGCCCTTAGTTAAAATGGTTGTAGCCTTACCTATAGTCGAACTGAACAATCCTACATCGCGCCGGCGAAGTTTCGAAGATCGATTGCAAAATACAACTTCCAATTTTCTCTCTGTAGACTTCGGTGCCCAGGCATAACATCTGATTTAGGCGACAGGTTGGCAATCTGTCACTATTTTACCTCTTTCATCTGCTTTTGAACCTAAAGTTATGCTAGAAGTGGCTGCGGAGCGTGAGGTAGCCATGGTTTTAACTATGTAACGAGTGGAAATACAGGTGCGGTGTATGTCACAATCCTACTTCCTACTAATATTATAAATGTGAAAGTTTGTGAGTATGTTTGGATGTTTGGATGTTTGGATGTTTGGATGTTTGTTACTCTTTAACGCAAAAAGTACTGAATGGATTTTAATGAAACTCTACAGTAATGTACCTTAGACATCAGAATAGCACAGCACATAGGATACAAATTATAAAGATTTTGATTGAAATTTCCAAAATTTTCAACGTAAAAAGCTATAAATTGGCATGCGGGCTGTGGCTAACAAGATCTCTTCTGTGTTACCCCGTATTTAACGCGAGCGAAGCCGCGGGCAAAAGCTAGTTAAGATATAAAATAATGATTAGAGAAGTCACAGCTGAATGCACAGAAGTGGCAAGGTCACTTACTGAACGCGAGCCGGTGCTCGTCGAGCTGCAGGAAGGGCAGGTGGCCGCCGTCGAAGAGCACGCGCCGTGCGCTCACCTCCGCGGCCGCGCCGCCGCCGCACTCTGCCATCTCCACGCTGCCTGAATCCCATGCGCTGTACCTGCATGGTGCACGACAGATCCTCAGCAACTATGTCACTTGATGAGTGACAATATACATTTCTTTACGAGATCCATAATTACGCGCAGACAATGCTATGGTACCACGGACTAGAATGATTTAACTCTTCGGCAAGTCGAGATAGAAGACGTATATGTATAATATCTTAGTAAGTATGGCTATGTGGCCCATTTGTCATCTCTCTATTGGAGTATTTCTAATGGAAATCAGATTTCTAGACTTCTAGAGGATAAATAACTTGACGGCAAAAGGTAATTATTAGGTCGTATTTTTTTTTAAAGTATTATCCCTAATGGACTTTAACTCTAAGAAGAAAAAAATAGTAATGTAAACACGTGGGTTAAAAACATTTTGAGAACAGTGTACTTATATTTACGACATTTTTATTACCAAATCAGAAGATGTGTCGGAGTTTGAGCGACCACGGCATCGCTGTCTTCAATCCATTGGACGAATCCCACGCCACTTGCTATAATCTCCTGTGCAAGTAAATAAACATACATGCTTAAAATAAGTTGCTAATACATTTCAAACGGGGATATCCAACGAAGTGTGTGTGTTTCCATTTTATTTACTCATCAGACTAAATAATTAAACATTGAATCGTACCTTCTCACCGGACTGCAGGCGCAGTAAAATCAGCCTGCGCCGTGTGTCTCGCAGCAACAACAGCTGTCCACTCTCATTCAGCTCGAGCCAGTCCACGCGGGCCTCGTGCCACCATTGCCCTAATTGAGCCCCTGTTGTACCAACATTCCCATTATAATTAACCTCCACAGCTATGTAACAGCAGGTATAGTATAGAACCCTATCATAGGTATCCCATCTTCCATCGAGAATTTTTAGGGGTTCAACCTCGTGGCACACGCGAATTCGTCAAGTTAAAATAAATATTTGTTGATTTCTGTATGTGCTTTTTTACCCGTAGTAAGATCCACCACAGCAATGGTCTGCCGATCCAACAGGTACGCCAAGTGTTTCCTGTCCTGGTCCTCGCCGTCCAACTTGCTCCCCTCGTTAATTCTCACACTCATGACGTGGGGATTCACCCGTTCCGTTCTTACCTGTATTGTAAAATAAGTATAAGGAAATGTCAGTTCCTAGTTCCTAGATAAGTATTTTGATACTAATTTCATCTTTGTTGTATCGACTTATCGACCTGTTCGACTTGTTAACATCCTTTACAAACCTTAAAGATATTTTTAGTCACGGACACCTTGATTCCGTTACTCACGGTGTGCAGAACTTTGTCGAGCCCATACTCCACCACGCTCAGTTCGCCGGCTCTGTGCAGCAGACAGGCGCCCCCGATAGCCGCGTAGATTCTCTCGCCGCTGCCAGACCACGGAATCTTCAAACCAAGCAACTTCTTAATATTCGCTCTTGGAGAACAATATTGCTCATTGAAATCAGACATGGCAACTAAGTGTCAACGTAATCAACAGCGGAAAAGTATGGCATGGTATCTACCTCGCTAGTCAATCCCCGGGCTATATCGCACAATATAAAAGTGCTAGTAGTTCTGCATACCGCATACCAGTCATTACCTGGTAACAGAATATTTCGTAAAGTTATTTCAAGAACAAATCCTCTGGAAACCATATCTGATCAGATAGTGTCCAAAAATAAGTCTATAAATATACTGATCAGTATTTACATCTTTATCATTGTCCAACTCACCTATGAAGCGAACGTTGAAGATATCGGGCGCAACTTTAGTAGTGACAGTGAGCGGCGGCGCGTCATTAGCCAGCCGGGTCATCACCAGCTGCTTCGGGCTCACGTGCTGCACTTCCACCGCATCCCTCCAAACCCAACGTCTGAGAATGAATGTTACTTTAATCTGGTTTTCTTCATCTTCCTTTCTTCTGTAGTTGATAGAGATTAAAGGGGTAATATCTACTTATCGTGCCTAACATTCTACATCAAATTTAGCCATTGACTGAAAAGTGAGCGTCATAATCAATCATGAACTTCCAAAGTCTAGCTCCTTCGTATTATTTATCTCCCATAGCTTACAATTTTCTAACAGCTAGTATAAAACTATTTTGTGGTTAATCTTACTCCTAAACCGGTATCCTAATTCGGATAAATCCTTCATAACCATATTGTAGCGCCCCAGCGCCACATTTACCGAATAGCCGAACTAAATGATACTGCATCGCGCTAACGAAGTTTCAATGATCGGTAGTATAAATACAACTTCCAACTTTGTCTTTGTGGACTTCGGTCCCCAGGCATAACATCTGTCTGAAGAGAGATCTCTGTATTGAAGTCTTTCCCACAATATTAATTTCAACCGAATAAAAGCGTATCAGCGAGGCTGTGTGTCTTGGCTTTAGTTAGTAGGTTAGTAGGGTCTTAGGCTAAATTAGGATCCCTCTCCCTGAAAGAGGTAAAGGTGGCACAAATTGGTTGCTAAGGCAGACCGCAAAAGCAGTTGCTGCAGCCGGAGTCGGTATAAATGATCACCAATCAACAACTTCAGCATAAATACATATGCAGCATATGGATTCGTTTGTCTACCTGAGCACAGCTTCCAGAAGTATAACGGCCCCAGTTTGCGAGGCCACAGCCAATTTGGTCCCGTCGCCGCTCCACGCGAGTGCACGCGCCGCGTACAAGTTAGGGATAGGCAGCATGGTCAACTCAAGACCGCCCGAATCTTTAATATCACCTACGAGCAAACCGTCGAAGGTGCCGAAGGCTATCGTCTGAAAATTAATACGGGTGAATTGTTGTTGCGTGTTTCCAGCATTACCGACTTGTTTTGTGTATTGTGTATATATGTATTGTACGGACGGGAGTTCGGGAGGTCTTAATAAAACAAAGGTTGGTATCGAACTGGCTATATTGGATATATAGTCTCACCACTACAGTATGTAGCAGCTATTGACCACTTTTGCAATAAGTTCAATGGCTAGTCTTTTTAATTTAGTATTGCATGCCTCATGTGACCATGTGGAAGAGTAACTGGGAGAGATCCCCTCGGGAATAAGTTCGACTGTGTAGATAAAGCTGTTATCCTGTAACTTATTTTATGTGCAATAAAGAGTCATACGCATTGTGTTTAAATAAATTGTAGATTGTTCAACTCGGTTTTGGTTTTTACTTCTACTGTATAATAAATGTACGTAAATACTATGGAGAAATCTGTTTTCCCAGCAAACGTAGCCAGCACCCATGGGCGACGTCTTACATTATGTTTCAAGAAGAAGCATACTTTTTCATGCGCTGAGCTAGACACACTTGGCGTGATAATTTTGCTCCTTCACAAGCCCCTTTTCGGATGTCCAATGGATGGCTATATGTCTGGTCACAGACCCACACGAATGGCTATACGATGTGTGTCCGGTGACTGACCTGTCCGGAGGGGCTGGGCGCGGCGGCGGGCAGGTCGCGGCGCGCGGGCGGCAGCGCGGGCTCCAGGCTGCGCAGGAGCGCGCCGCGCTGCGCCTCGTACACCGACACGCGCCCGTCGCACGACCCCACTATCAGCTACGCAAACAGGATTTGATTTAAAGTCACATTAAAACTAAAGCTATTATTACATATGCTCTTTTCAAGCATGAAAACATGCTTCTATTGAGCAGTTGCTACTTAGTAGCATGTGTGTCGGAATGTTACTCAAAATTAGCATGCTCATTTCGAGTTTGCTTGAAAATCGATAGCCGTGCGATTTTTGAGCATGATAACAGCGGCGCGGGCCGCGCGGGTTGAAGGGGGCGTGCTTGAAGCGCGTCTAAACAGCATTCGAGCATGCTTATTCAGGAGCATACTTAAAACTAGCATGCCTATCCCTTTCCGGCCGAGTCGATACAAGCGTGCAAATAACTTTAAAAAAATCCTGAGTGCGCGCAAATCATCTTTTCGCGACCAAGCCGATACCGATCGATCGTGCAGATACTAGCGCCACTCGCGGCATGTGAAAAGGGTAAGTTTCTAGTGTCTGTCGGTCGCAAGACACTCCCGACTATGGCGGCGTTTTTTGACGGGAGTAGCACAATACATAAGTACATATTTTTGTATTATTTTGATAATCTGGTGGTAATTTAATGCACGATTCGCATATGTAACGAGGTTAACTTAATAAATCTATAGAAATGTAGAAGTATACTTATCATTTCACGCGAAATGTAAGCTGTTAAAAAAAAATTGCACGATCGTGTGGGTTCGGACTTAACACGTGACACGTTAACTCAAAAAAACACACATTTTTATTAAAATAAGTTTGTTTTTATATTGTTATAATTAGTCTCAAATTACTCATTATTTATTATTACATAATTAAGTCTCAGAAACCGAAATTTAAATTTGTATCTGCGCAATTTTCGCTTCGAACTCCAAGAAATGTATGGCAAAATACCAAAAAAGAGACGTCGCACTCAATAATGGAATCCAATGCCAGATATGAGATGCCAGATGGATGCCAGTGATAGCAAGAAAGTACCAAAAGGCTGCTAAGCCTCTGATATACGATGGATATGATCACTTACCCGAGTTTGACGATAAAATTCAAAAATACTTAGTTTAATTGAATGTGATTGATGTTATAAATAATTTAAATTTCGGTTTCTGTGACTTAATTATGTAATAATAAATAATGAGTAATTTGAGACTAATTATAACAATATAAAAACAAACTTATTTTAATAAAAATGTGTGTTTTTTGAGTTTTTGCTCGATTTTGCATTTCACGTGTAAAGTCCGAACCCACACGATCGTGCAGTTAAGTTTTAGGATGATTTAGAGCAACAGGATTTTTTTTCGTATTTTTCTCATAGATTATGGAGCAAAACAATACAATTCATTGGCATTTTAGTAACATTTTCGCAAAAAGAGTTTCTCGGCCGGAAAGGGCTATTGCTAGCAAATGTAAATTACTCATAAGCATGCTCGTATTGAGCATACTCAATAGCAGGCTCTTTAGCATGCTATTTTAGAGCATGTGTAACAGTAGCTTATAGGCCGGTCGCGGAGCACAGAGAAATTCGAGCGATGACACGCTGCTATCTCTCGACGCACGTGCTCAAGTGCGAGCAGCAGCTCAACGCTCGAATTTCGCTGTGCTTCGCATCCGGCCTTTACGTGCTCGGCGCATGGGAGGTGAAGTGCTGAAGAAGGCTGATCTACCAATAACGTGTTGCCGTCCGCCTTCCTCGCTCCTCAGATACCGAAGAGACCTAACAATCGATTACTGCGCATACCACTTCTACTTTTGCTGGGCGATCTTAAGTAACCTCGTAACTTGTCTTGAAAATAGCACGTAGATTTTAGATTAGTCTCATACAAAACAATAATTAATTAGTAAGCAAACCGATCTAAGAAACTGTTGCAGCTACCCTAGCGCCACCTAGTTGATGAGTAGGTGAATCGCTGCTACCTACAGAAATAAGAAACAAACACACGGTTAACCTTTCACAGAGCTATTGTCTAACACACTAAGTAAAAATCAAAACCTTACCTACCTCGCTTTGAAATTAAAACATTTTGTATCACGTAACGTCATCGCAACTGAAGCCCATACCCATATCTGAATTTTGTCATTTAAACCAAATTGAACGAATGATTTTCTAAAAATTGGTTTTGCATAAGCTGTCCAAAAATGTTCTCACAAACGTAATCCAGTTTTTTACACAAAAGCACTTTATCTCGACGCTTGAGATCTAGATCGATTTCCTCCGTGAAACCGATGTTGATTTGTAATGCGTTAGACAATAGCTAGCCCTGCTGGTTGGTAAAGTACCCATTGTAAATGTAAAGCCATGCCAACCTATACTTTTTAATCGAAGTAAAATTCCAGTTCGCTGCCAAACTTACATGAGGCGGCAGCAATATAAGAGCGGTAGGCGGCAGAGCATATCGCAGCAGCAGCCGGCCGTTGACGTAAAGAGTCCCGTCCACGTGGCCCGAGGCCAGGGTGGCGCCGCCTCGCGCCAGCGACACGCAGCACGAACCGCCCGCCCAGAGACTGCTGCTTTTGTTGCTTTTGCAGTCTAATGACCTGAGAGGTTCGTTCAGTTAAAAATGGCTAGTAGTTGAGTACCTAACCTGCCTCAGATCGTGTAAAGTGAATGGCCCAACCGAAAATTCTTTGGTTTTATGAACTTTTAGAATAAAAATACGTATTTCATGATTTTGTTTTGTCAACAGTGCATCAATTTTTTTTATTACTTTTATGAATTATTCGTAGGTGTGGTTTGAACCCATGACGTTAGTAATCCGCACCACATCCCTTCCAACTAAGCCTAAAGCCCTAACAGACGACCAAATTTGGTTTGGTCCGAACCACGAACTTGGTTGGCTCCAAACCGTTTGCTCGACTCGCCAGACGACCAAATTTGGTTTGGACCGAACCACAAACTTGGTTTGCTCCCTAACACCATCGCACCCGACAAACACGGTTCAGTGCTTTTCGTGCTACCTCACGTCGACATTTCCTCTATTAAGTTTTTTTCTATTATATTAACTGGTTCTTGGTCGGACGCCATTGCGACAAAACATGTACTACACTCGGAGGTTGATTTGCAAAATAAAGTGCCAAACGGTTTGGTGGCTCGGCTACACGATCGAATTTGGTTCAGTCCGAACCAAATCCGGTGGCAAAACCATCGAACCAGCGAACCGTCAATAATAATAATAATGTTCGGCCAACCGCTGAAGACACGTTCGAATTTGGTTTGGAGCCAACCAAGTTCGTGGTTCGGACCAAACCAAATTTGGTCGTCTGTTAGGGCTTACACCAACCATCCTAAATAAACTCTCAAAACGTTCTTCAAATCATTAACTCTGCGTGACCAAACCAATTACATTCTTTATCGTGATTACTATACTTCACACTACTAAGTATTTACTCTAATCACCGTATATTGTACCGTCTATTGTAGTGCCAATAAAACACCGCATGCTATGTAGTTTGCAGTTTTCAGTTTGCAGATGGCGATTTCCAAAGATATGAGGACATAACGAGTTGGCCAAAGACACAGCCTTCACTAAATGATTCTTACCGGATCTTGCCATCAGTAGTTCCGGTGTAAAAGCCAACCTCGGCAGCGAGCAGCTGCGTGGGGGCGCCGGTGAGCGGGAACTTGTTGCAGATCACCTTCTTGCCGCTCCAGTCCGCACCCACCCGGTATACAAATACCATGTTGTCACTCTGCGCTACACCTAACAGCTCAGAGTTTTCACTGAAAGCTAAGCCTGCAAAAAATAAAAACTATCATCAGCACCTACTGTGATTAGTACATGCAAATTGGGTCCATATTTCGCGTTGTCGCGATCTAAAGCCTTTTCTGCCCTTTTACCAAACAAGCCATAATTTAAAAAGCACGTGTTCTTAGTGTTGTTACTTTAAAACAACTGTAGGTATGTTAAACAAACAGATAAGTGGGAGAGTCTCCAATAGAGGGACTCTCCTGGTAGGTGTTTTAGATATGCCCAGAGACCCGTGAGGTGTCGCGTTTAGAATAACACCTCTCCATTTCTTCCATGGATGTCGTAAGAGGCGACTAAGGACATAGGTTAAGGTATACTTTAGGCGACAGGCTAGCAACCTGTCACTATTGTAGCTGCCATCTCGTAACCTAAATAATACTATGCTAGAAGTGGCCACAAAACGTGAAATAGTCATTGTTTTGTCTATGTAGCGTTTTGTGTGCTCTGTCTCTGTCTACCCCGTTTGGGAGTACAGGCGTGATTGTATGTATGTATGGAGACCGAAACCACAGAGAAAAAGTGCTGTGTTTATGCAATCGATTTTCGAAACATCGTTAACGCGATGTAGAACAGTTTT
The DNA here is from genome assembly GCA_005406045.1 of Adoxophyes honmai. NCBI lineage: Eukaryota > Metazoa > Arthropoda > Insecta > Lepidoptera > Tortricidae > Adoxophyes > Adoxophyes honmai. The sequence goes on from BHDV01063427.1 coordinate 10,706, forward strand.
TGGCTACTGAGCGTATAGGACATTTGTCGAAGAAGTTGTATTGCTAGAGTCGCTACACCAATCCCCTTTTTAACTGGAGATCGGTGAAGTACAGATGTAGTGAGAAACTATTTTCCTTCGTAATTTTTCGGAAAAGTTCGTATTTATCGTACTCTCTCAAATAGCTTCAGTACCCATCTTAAAGCCGTAGGGGTAAGTCGCATCAGCAGACCAATATATGTATAGAGTGGATAATACGCAATCCAAATATTCGCTATAGTAAGTATCATTATTTTCAAATTACTTATAAAAACGTTGTATAGCCATGCTAAAACCTCGAAAACGGTAAAAAAAACCATTCCAAAAAAATTATATTTAATATTAACCTGTATCATATCGGAAAATAGCATATTCAAAAATAGCAACAACTCAGAGTATTCTAGGCTAGAATTAGTAGCAAAGTTTTATTTTGTTGTCCTTTTAATTAATGTTTTAAAGTGGAGATAATGTTTGGTTTACTAGTGACAATAAAACTGAGTTGATATTTTCAAAGTTACAGGAAGTGGTTGTAACATCTCTATATTATACACTCACATTATTCATTTTGACATTTGACAATAAACAATAAAGTTCCATATTAATGGATATGAGAATGTCACTGATTTAATACGATCATTCATTGACAGTTCGGATGTCATCGTATTCCAATAAAGATCCGAGTTTTCCCGAAGGAAAATAGTTTCTCACTACATCTGTATCGTCGTTCGTAGTGGAGTATGTGCGTCATGTGAGGGACTGCATTGCAAGAGCCAGTTGCGTATGCTCGAGCCTTCTTATAAGCTAAGCTACGCAAACGCCGCGTTGGATGCGTAGCTTGTGCAGTGTAGGTAGTAGGTTGGACAGTGCAGGCACCAGGCATGGAGGTTAGCAACATGCTAGTGCTAGTGCCGCAAAGTGCGGTAAGTCAGTCTGGCTTGCTGTAAGACAGCGTCATCACTATGTAAGTAGCTTTCGTAAAATTTAATAGTGTTTTGACAGATCAATGTTTGGAAACTTTATTGCAAATCCCTATAAATATCACCTTATTCGTAAGATTAAAATATGCACAGACCTATTCGGGATTAGAAGAGCACAATCTGGCGTAGTTACAACATGAAGCTTAGGCTCAAGATAGTAATGTACTTATCATGTTATCATCTTGTAACTAATAGGGAGTTGCTTACTGGTAATGACGTATGATTTCTTCCCCGCTGTGGGATCGGCAGGCTTCGTGCTGAATTTATCTCGTCGGACCCCATCCCGGTCGAAAAGCAACACCACTCGCTCACACGTGGCCACTGCTAGCTTCACGTTGTTTGACGACCAAGTAATATCTGCGATGGGGCTCTCAGTGTCCTGGTACAAAATAGATCATATATGCAAAAATAACAGTTAAAATATAAAGATACACTCGTGCAAATCTGTAGATACCTACTTGGTGCAAAGGTATAAATACTACATACATACACACATATTCTCACGCCTGTATTCCGAAGAGGGGTAGGCAGAGCACATGAGTTCAAAAATCCAGTGCCACGTTTAGCAATTTCATGGTAACCAGATGGTTAAACGTGAAATTAATAAATACTAGGTACCTTGGTACTTGGTAAAGGTATTCATCGCTATCAAACATGACAATGCAGCCAGTGTTATGGATAAGTAGGTACTTATGCACCAAGGACAACTCGAGGGTGGCTTTTCGATTATTACTGCTAAGTACCTTGTTTTTTTTTTCTTTTTTGTTATTCGTAAATAAAATTATTACAACAAAACAAAACGTTATTTAACTTTCTTTATAAGCAACAATGCAAACCAAACAACATTACAAAAACTTACCTGAGCTTCGATTAAAGTTTTTGAATATTTCAGACGCATTTTGATAATTAGTTTTACTTAGTAAATATGACACACGACGTCATTTACTTCGTATGTTGTTGAATGCACGTTGCTAAGCGACATTGAATTTGCCACATTTGCCGCCATCAGCGGAAGCGGAAAACAGAAGTAGAAACTGAGAAAAAAGTTGTCTATGAACGGAAACCCGATATAAAAATAGCCAAAAGCACAATCATAACACAGGTATTTTATATATTTATATTAACGAATTTCACGTTAAGAGCACAAGTATGTTGAAAATAAATGAAAATAAAACAGTAATTTATGACTTAAAAAAAATTAAATGGTTACATTTATTATTCTAGTGCTTGACTAGGGGTTCCATTACATAAAGGTTCCATTCAGGATTTTAACGTATCTTGAAAATGTGTAACGACCCTTATGAATTGTTAGTCGCTTAGTCGGTGAAAACCGGTTTGGAACCACTAATTTTTATCATGGCAAGTTGGCAGCTTTGTCAAAACTGTCAAACCTTCGGAAACTCTTTTCGTTGGTACTTTTCATTCGTGAAGGCGTTATTTAGGTTAGAAATTATTTTATCCCTTTGAATCGTGCGTCTCTTGCCCGGTTTATGTCGTTTTATTTAATTAAGTGACTCCTGATTACCTCCAAATACGTGCTTCATTCTTATTTTTGAGAAATATCACCAGTGTCAATTGATTTATTGCCGGACCTGTGTTTGCTGTTTAATATGTCTCGACAAGCTAACACAGTTGTAAATGTGAATGAACATCTTAAAAGAATTCTGTGTATGTGTTATTGCAGGACGTCATGCCATTCGAGAGGTACGTTGAGCCAGGGCGAGTTGCCCTGGTGGCTGATGGTCCTTTGAAGGGGAAGTTGGTCAGCGTAGTCGACGTCATTGACCAGACACGCGCCCTCGTTGACGGGCCCGGTAGCGGAGTTCCTCGCCAACAGATCCGCCTCAACCAGCTGCATCTGACCAAGTTCCGTCTGAGCTACCCCTTCACAGCCCCGACCAAGGTTGTAAGGAAAGCATGGACCGACGCCAAGCTGAATGAGAAGTGGGCCGCGAGTTTGTGGGCCCAGAAGCTCGCTAACAAAGAGAAGCGTGCACAAATGACAGATTACGACAGATTCCAACTGTCGTCAGCACGTGTGAAGAGGAATCGCGCGAGAACAGTAGTGTTCAAGAGCCTTAAAGTTAAAGCGGCACGTGCAGGCACTTTCGGCAAGAAGCAGATCCCCAAGACGAAAGTCAAGAAGCCGCGCACCAAGAAGCCCGCCGCCAAAAAACCCGCGAAGAAGTAATTCTCGTATCTGAAGAGGTTAAGTGATCAGGACAGAATAAAGAATTACTTTAAGCAACAATGTGTTATTGTTAGTCCCTTTGATATCCATTAGTGTGAAATGAGGTGAGTTTAGTGGTTATTACAGAACATGGTGGTGTTAATTCTCTACTCAATCTTTTTCATATTTCAGGATGGACAATGGCAAACTCAGGAATGAAAAATATTCAGGTTAGTTGTGTCTGAAATGTGTTTCAACATACATACAATCCTCAGCATCTAAGTGGCATGATTTTAAGTAGCGGGGGTAAATATGTGCACCGTTTTTTCTATGGTTGACTTACCAAGACTTACTAAAACCTTGCCAAGTTTGAAGCTGGGGACTACATCCCTTTCACATGATGAAATTTAAATCATAGTCTCGTTCGTATGAACATTAGTGATTTCAAACTTACCACTTAACTGATTTGTATCTTGCTTATTATATGATGATTAGTAATGAGGGCTATTGTTTCTAATATTTACTTCTTATTTTCAGCTATTAGGCAACAGGTGTGAACACATGATGTCTGTAGTTGAAAACAAATATGCTCATAACAAAGAGGCAAGTATTATTTCAAATTAACAAAAAATGTTTTTTACCCAATTCACACCATGAATATCATGATGATTTTTAATTATAGTCTCGTTCGTATGAACCTCTGTGATTTCAAATTTACCACCTAACTGAATTATACAAAGTTTGTGTAAAGCAAATCAAACTTAGAAACTTTGTGTTATAATACTAGTTTTCTTTTCAGATGGCTTTGTAACCTGCAATGCTGTTTACTAAGAAGTTCAGAAAATTAAATGGAAGAAAAGACTGCCATCATATTTTACAGGTAATCCACAAACCTTACAAGTTGCATGCTTTCATTATAACCTTAAAATGAACAGACTTTAATTTCTCACTTTGAGGGGCCTTATAAATTATTTTTTTAATGAATTTGTTCAATTTATGTTAATTAGTACCCTACCAAAGCCGATGTGTGAACAGCTTCACTGTCATGCGTGACTCTGGTTAGGAACATTATCACACTCCGTGTAAGTTGTGCGATCGCTATGGCTGTACAACCAAGGGTTGAGTGTGACACCTATCATATCCAGGAGAGATCATTACTCACTGTGAGCAGAATGTGTAGCTAAACATTTTTATTTTATTACAGATAGCTGTTCCTGAAGATTACTAGCATGGGGATTGCAATCTACATCATTATTCATGGTAAGTTTATAATTTCAAAGAACTCTATTAGGCTTACATACATACATCACACAGTATTACCTAATGGGGTAGGCAGAGCACACAAACATACATAGTCAAAACCACTACTATTTCATGCCACATTTAACAAAAATAAAGGAGAAAAATAAGCACAGGCATTTCTTCATAATCTTAGTACATACATGGTGCTCGTGAGGATTGCGAGAGATTTCAACCACGAATTCCAGAGGCTATAAGAAGTAATAAATGTAAATGAACTTAGGTCGAAACACTATTTTTTTTTATAATTTTCATACATAATAATTGCTAATGTCGTATAAACGTGCCTTAATAATAGTAAAAAAAAAAAATAGTGTTTCGACCTAAGTTCATATAACATTTATTACTTCTTATAGCCTCTGGAATTTGTGGTTGAAATCTCTCCCAATGCTCACGAGCACCATGTATACACAAATAGGGGTATGAGGTTGTGGATACAGGCAATACAGAGGGTCATTTTAAAATGGTGGGGCTTTGTTAGCCATGTTTAATTTTTTTTAATGGACTTCAAGCAAGTTTACCCTACCAAAGCCGATGTGTGAACAGCTTGACTGTCACGCGTGACTCTGGTTAGGAACATTATCACACTCCGTGTAAGTTGTGTGATCGCTATGGCCATACAACCAAGGGTTGAGTGTGACAATATACTAGACTAATAAAAACTATTAGGTCCATCGTTGAGAGTATTAGAAAATACTGTAACAAAATATTATGAGAATACAGTTCCTGGCATGCTTAGGAATTTCTAATGACATGACTACATGGTACAATTTCTACTGAGATGCAACTTCTAAAACCTCCACTTCAAAAGTTTATCTTAGTTTGATGATTTTTTATTATTTTCTTTTACTTTAATCTTTTTAACCATCTAGTAATCCTGAAATTGCTAAATGTGGCACTGGATTTTTGAATTCATGTGCTCTGCTTACCCCTCTTGGGAATACAGGTATGTTTAATCTTTTATTTTAACCAAAAAATATGTGTCATATTTTTAATAATCTAACTAACAGGAAGTTATAGTAATATTTTTTTGAACCAGTTGACATCCCTGTAATACTTGTGGCAGTGGCGTAGCTAGGGGGGGGG
>BHDV01063427.1:16267-37216 GCA_005406045.1 Adoxophyes honmai
CCCTCTGAGGGATGACATCCGGCTGTGTGAACTTTAGTAGTCAATGAAAAATTATAAAAGGTTAAAAAATTATGTGGTCACACTGTCTGTAAATAAACATGAATCTTAACCATTTGTTATTTTAACTGTCCCTATCGAATCCTGGGGTGGGGGGGGGTGACACCTACAATATCAGCCCCGGGTGTCACTCATGCTATACCTTATCGGTTTAAGTAGTTAAAACAATGTAAACAATCTTGACGTGTCTTTTTATTTAAACATACACTTTATAAATCGAAAACTTTACATTTTACAATTAAGGTATGAAAGAATCATTTACTTTCATAATTGAATTGTACAGTGCAACGATTTTAATTTTTAGACTGTGTATTTCAACAAAAAGACATGTCAAGATTGTTTATATTGTTTTAACTACCTAAACCGATAAGGTATAGCTACGCCACTGCTTAGTGGTAAAATGTATGGCTTTAATATTTTATATATGCAGGAAAAAATTACATATTGTAAAATGGGCCATATTTTTGCCACTGAATAGGTATATCAAATGGACTACATACATATTTCTAAAAAATATTCAAGTTCATTTTGGTTTTCTTTATAGGATTTGGCAGTGTGGAGATTATATATTTTACTACTGTGTGCTGAAACAAATCTGCTGTATTCTTTGGTAAGTCACAGTAACAATTCTAAATCACAAAAATTAGCATCTTTCAGATTTAAGATCTCTTTTAATGAAATTTTAATCTTTCCGATTTCAATTTACAATTATTAAATGATGTATGAAAGTATCGCCCCTGTCTGAAGTTTGATGATTGATCATTTCTGATTTAACTGAATATGATTAGCAATACCATTGATTAGGACCTTTGAGATTTAATATTGCATTTTTGTTACAGAAAATGGAACTAAATTACTGCAAAAAGCTGGATATACAAAGGAAATCACTATAGGTGTGTTTTAAATATTATATTATTCTACCCCATAACATAAAAATCTATTCTGTCTGTTGAAATCCAGTATAATGATGATTATTGTTATCGCCCCAGTCTGATTCTTGATGATTGATATTTTCTGATTTAAATATACACAATTCTTATTTATTTTATTCTATTTGCAAACCTATCTAACTAAGTTTTATTGTTACAGCTGGAGTAACGGACTTTATTGATATGAAAGCAGCTACATAAAATTAAAAGGTAAGAAAAATGCCCTTTTTATGGATTTTTTTTTCCATGCATTTTTTTAGATTTACTTATGATGACTGATTAGTATCGCCCCTGTCTGATTCTTGATGATTGATCAATTCTGATAATATTCAACTATCTAAATTAATTGCTGGAATAATGACAGGTGACATTAATTGTTTTTTTTTATTAATCAGGAACTTGGACCTGTTGAGCAGTACAACCATCTTATTTGGAAGGCTATTCAGCTCATGGACTTTCATTAGGTTAGTGTAATTTTTTACACAGATTATCATATTAGATTTTTTATTTTATTAGCTTCATTTTTCCAGTAACCTACTAGGTTAGTCCAATATTCTGTAAAAATGTGTTTGCATTAAAATTCTACTCTTATATTAATGTTATTTCCTCCATAATTGATGACTATTTGTATCGCCCCTAGCTGAAGTTTGATGATCGATCTGTTCTGATATTTTAAACTATGATTTTACAAAAGCCCTACTTTGGATTTTTGTATAATTTTGCATTTATTTTTTCAGACTCATCAGCTATCACAAGAACTAATTTGGAAAATAATTATTTTGAAGTTGAAATAAATGGTAAGCCAAATTCTGTGTTATACATACTATAAAGACTGTCATGTCATTATCTTCCAACATATTGCTTTAGTTTTTACTTGGTTTCTATGCTGTAATGGCTATCATTTACATAGTTATTGCTACTGTTAACACCATTATAAGGGGGGGGCGTCCACAAATCACGTGAGGTGTTTTTTTTTTTCACTTTTTTTGTCCCTGGTGAGATGTGAGATTTTATTCAACCCCCTCCCTCATCCCCCAATCTCACGAGAGATTTTTCAAAATGTGGGTTTCTTACGTAAACGCGTTGGATTGTTCTTATAAAAAGAAAAAACAATTTGAAAAAATAGTATACTTATCGCCTCTAATAGTGCTTTTAGTGTCTAGGTGACATGTTGGGTAAACCCATTAACAATAAATTATATGATGACTGATTGTATCGCCCCTAGCTGTATTTTGATGATTGATCCATTCTGATAGTATTTTTAACATATACCTCGTTTTTGTTAATTTTGGATGGTTTATTTATTTATGCCTTTTTCACAGGTTTAGGGACAGTTTGTTCAAAATGAAGTACTTTCTAGTCAAGAGGTAAGTTGTCAAATTACATTAATTTCCTTTTTTAAAATAGGTTAAAAAATAAATCTAAATGATGTTTTTACAAGCATATATCATAATTTTATTGACGACAACTATTTACTGATAACTTTACTACAGCTAATTGGTGATAATCTAATGATGAAATGACTCAAAAATGCAATTCCATGTTTTTGTCTTTTCCAGTTTATGAAGAAGCAGTACAGCCGAATGTATCTTGCAAATCATTCACATAGGATACAAAAGGTGAGTAATTAAATTCATACATACCGTCACGCCTTTTTCCCACAGAGGTAGGCAGAGACCACTTTGCTCTATAAATTCATACCTGTTTCTTAATTTCATTCATGGCCCCTAAACTAATGTTTTTAACGTTTTAAACAATCTTCATGAAGATACAATGTAAATTATGATGAACTACTTAGTTATCCCTGGCTCACAAAATCGTGGGGAGAATATGGTATGGTATATCTGAAAAATAACCACTACATTTATTGCGCTAATCTTATATTTTAATTGAATTAACCATCTTTTTTATTTATATTCATTGTAGATTTACAATAAAGTCACCAAGTGCAGACCTACAAGCTCCTTCAATGGCTGTCATGCGTGGACGAAAAGGTAAATATTTGTGTATTGTAATTAAAAATGGTCAAATTGCGGTACTGGCATAAACATAAACGTCATGTCTGTATTCCCAATGGGGTAATCAGACCACACAATACATTACATAGACAAAAACATGACCAAGTATTCCATGTTCTGTAGCCACTTCACAAATTTAGGTTCGAAAATAAATTAGAGGTATGGTAGTGACATGTTACTAAATCATCACTAGAAGTATATTTAAACCTATTATTTCCTTAGCCACATCTTACGACGTCCGCGGAATTACTTGGAACTTATTTAACTCCAATCATTATTGAGTTAAGTAACTATTAATTTATAATATAATATGATGAACTGCTTAGTTATCCCTGGCTCACAAAACCATGGGGAAAGTATGGTATGGTAATATCTGAACAAAGAATCAAAAATTTCCCAACACTTGTATGCATACCCATAAATTATATGTATATTATTTTTGTTACAGTTCCTTGTGAATAATCCTGTGATAGAGAAGATTGAAAGCATATGTTTAAGAGGTAACTATCTTCGTAATTGACTAGTAATAAGAATAAGTACAGATGTAAGTGGGTTGTGTGTGTGATAAACTATTCGGCAAAGAAATTGGCACGATTTTAGAGAGAGACAGTTCGCGCAAAGCTTTTTCCAGGTAAAAGCTATGCGCGAATTTACTCTCTTTAAAATTGCGCCAAGTTGTAAGCGAAATAGTATGCAACATAATCAAACTTATTATTGTTTAGTTTTACATTTTACCTCCTTATCACAATCCACTTTGTACTGTTAAGTGGGATCATAAAATTACAATGATGAATTGCTTAGTTATCCCTGGCTCACTAAACCGTGGGGATAGTATGGTATGGTATATCTGAAAACAACACTACTGGATTTTTTTAGTATTAAGTATGTACCTACTTGTGTTTATAATTTAAATTCTTTTTCAGCCATTTGTGAGTGGGTGCATGCATACCAGTGCCAGGCAGTGGAATACATTTAGGTAAATATTGATTTAAGTAATTATAACAAATACTGTGCTTACATTTTATAAACCAAGCCACCCCTTACAGAGAAGTCATCTCCTTTTTTTATTTCACTCTAGCAGTACTAAATTTATTTATTTCATGATTTGGTAGCAATATATGTATATTCCAGTGATGAACGACAAATAGACAAGCATATATCTCGATATCTTTGAAGACAATAATATTCTGATTAGTTTTAATTCTCCTATAACTTTATTAATGGTTTATTTGCCTTTAACATCCATTCTCTCGTTTCAGGTAAATGCAGAAATATACATGATACATGTACCACTGTGTAATAATGTTCTACTATTAATTTTAATAAATGTGTTTTGAAAACGTGTTGAAATCTTATCATTTTTGCACCACTGCTACCACAAACATCCGTAACAGACTTGATAAAATTACAATAAATTCAATAGTGCATTGAAGTTTTAAATCAGTTCGTATCTTCCTGCTCGGAAGCCAGCAACATGCACTTTATACAAATAACGGAGAGCGTGACGACGGAGGAAGTAACCAGCAAAGCTCAGGTAGGCTATTCATCTACTCAAGAACTTCCTTGACTACATCCGTGTACCGAATAGGATGACGACTAGGTTAAAAAAATGTATTCTACTTAGTCCGTTAGTTGATTATGGACGCTAAAACGCTTGTTTTTTCTTTTATCAAGTAACTAAACATCGACAAAGTCATAGATCATCAATGATCAAACATCTGGTCTGGTGTGGAGGCTTGCGACGTCACGCGAAACTTTCAAGCGTTATATTATGGTCATTTTTCGTTTGTCAAGTAAAAGAAAAAACATGTGTACAATATTTTTTGGGGATCTATTTGACGGACTAGTTTTTTTTTGTCGTCTATTTGATCTCTACTCCTTTATGTTAACAATCTTTGACTGCTACTGCAGGGTTTAACTCCAGTAGTCGCACAAAACCTGGAAACATTCCTCACTATCTCCAAAATAAACTACCGACGCGATCAAGACTTGATTGAGGCTGAAACGACTGGACTCAAGATCCTAAATATTTTATCTGAGTAAGTGGCGCCAACCTAACTTCTTTGGTGTGGATATTAATTCAATACAGCAACAAGCGCGAGACAACACGCGTGCCAGATACACTAGGTATGGTACCTGCCATTTTCAGACTTCTCAAGTTAGACAGTTACAGTACCTAGTTTATCTCGCGCTTTGCTATTCGGCAGCTGTTCTATAAAGTACAGTATTCCATATGTTTAAGACAACACGATGCGTGAGGTAGTCGCGAAGTAGTACTTCGCTCACGACGTTGCATTAGTTGATATTTGTACTGTAAATATTGTAGTCTAGTCTGTTATTTCCTATAATAACGCACATCATGTCAGCTTTTCACCGCGATAAGCCGTAAATTAAAAACCTAAAGCCACGTTTCCACATACCCACACACTTTATCTGGTTTGTTTTTAATGCATCGGTTTTGCAGTGCCTATAATAGTACTTTCGCGATTAATACGAGCATACTATGTTGTTGCCTGGGAAGAATCGCTTCGTAGTGATAAAGCCGTCTAAATTAGGTACCTACTGCAATCTAAATTGTATTTTAATTGTATGTTCGTTTTCGTCTAGAAGACCAAAACGTCTATTGTAATTAAAACGATGATTAATTCGATAACGATTTCGTTTGCGAGTTATCACGGAATTGTATGGAGAAATGTCGACCACGGCAGTTGAGCAAACATTCCGCTGGCAGCGCTGTCACACTTTCCATATGTACAATTTTGCGATAACTCGCAAACGAAATCGTTATCGAATTCATCATCGTTTTCATTACACTAGTGGCTCAGATGAAAACGGGGTTGTATGAGATTTCCTAGATTTTTTTATTTGCACTAATCAAACGCTTTTCGTTACTTGCGCCGGCAGTGTGAACGGAATGATTCAAAACAAGATTTTCTAGTTCCACTCGCAAACATTTTTCACGATTACTTTGCTGGGACTACGTCTGCTGTAAAATACTTAGTACCTACACACACACACACACACACAGTTTACACTTATGTATTGTCTTTTAACAGTTACAGAGTCTACGGTCAATCCATGGCAATCGAGGAGTCTGTTATAGGAGGGAGGACTATAAAAGTACAGAAAACAATATGGACTGTGGCCAAATAATGAAAAACAACATTTGAAAGTAAATTAAGTTTAATAAAAATATCTTTATTACAAAACATACTTTTCAATTTGCGTTTTCTACCGTCAATTCACTTTGACAGTCGCTGGGCACTCTGTCTGTAAATAACTCCGGTATCTAAAAACAGAAAATTGTAGTTAGTTCTGAACAAGTGCTTCATCACATCATTGTCAATATCATCAACCAGCATGTGTTTCAGTGCGTTGCGTTTAATTGATTTATTTAGGGTTTAGAACGAGAGGCACATTTTTACGTGGGCTAAACCGACCGAGTGGTATAATGGCATTCACCCCCGCACATAAACAGACATACAAAACTCGAGAAGAATCAAAAGACGCTTGCGCTAACTCTTTAGGAACGTAGGTAAGTAGGTATTCCTTGTTTAGGGTACGGTTAAATACTTTTACCAAGACATCTTAGGATCTGCCTAATTTAAACAGAATCCAGCTGTTATCTTGCTATAGGCAGTATCGGCTACTTCCTACGTATTATTAAAACAGACGAAACCGACCAACGAGAGTAGAAACAGAGCCAAAAACAGACAATTACATTGAGTTGCTCGCCACATGCTAGTAAAGTAAGGCCAACCAGACGAGATAAAGAATGTAAACAAAGTTTCTGAGGTTGACGCCATAACTGCATACGAGTGATAAGGACAGAGATAATAATCTGACTACCGCCACGTACCTCAGTAACGGTACCATTGTTTATGTTTATTATCTCGTCTGGTTGGCCTTACTTTAGGTAGGTAGTTTAGTTGCACGGTAGTAGGCGACGGCGGTCGGCGGATGGTCTGTTGTACCTACCTACAAGCGACGAACAGAGACCAAATAGATCGGAAGTTAGAATACGTGCGGCGACCGAATTAGATAAACTCAGGCAAACTCAGTGTATTCGCCGCTTTCAGCAAATCCGAAGAAAGTAACTTCTCAATATTTTTACTTGTTCTCTTTTTTTTTGATCGGTCTGTAAGTACTAAGTAGGTTATAAATGGCCGATTTACCTGTGGTGTAAATGCTTCAACTCTGTCCAGCAAGGAATCTGAGAATCCTGGGGTATAGTATCTAAAATTAAATAAGATGTTAGTGCGTAAGAAAAAAAAATGTTAGTGTTTGATCTAGTGCATCCCAGGACGCGTACATAGAGAAGGACCTTTACTGTATATCGGGGACAGCTCAACGTGCGAGCTAGGCAGAGATTGTCAACTACCACTAAGCATATCAGCATAATATATGTATATTCGAATTAAAGATAAACTTTAGAACAAACCCAGAACCTCCAGCTTCATAAATAAAGCCGTCTAACCGATACATTGTCTAATTGCCTGGTTTAGTTAAAACAACAAAGTACCTTACAATCTCCTCAGGGAAGCAACTATTTATAATATTGATGTACTCCTTAAGAGACGTTCCAGGAACAGTATCTATCTCTTGAATTCTTTTCAATGCTCCAGTGGTAACAAAAAGTCTTCTAGCTCTTGCATCATTTGGTAAAATCTGAAATAAAATTTTGCGATGTGCCAGCAGTTATCTACGTCTGCGTGAATTAATTACAATAATCAATGGAAACGTTTCTTAATGCACTGGAATAACGTGCACTAGAGATTGGAGAATATTTAAAAATATATTATGTTGCTGACCGTACGTATCTCTCTGGCATCTATAACTTTGTAAGTTTTGTTTTTCTTTAAGTTGTTTTAACGGGGCTGGCATATTCTATTAATGAATAAAGCCCCAAAAATAAATAAAGAATTAAAAAAAAACTTTGTAAGATTATTTTAAGTAGTAGAGGTAAGTTTCACACATCATTTTACAAGAGGAAAAATGGTACGTAAACTTACCTCCACTACTTAAAACCTTGCCAAATTACTTAGAGACTGAATCAGAATTAAACCTCACACGTGACTTAAATAGACTAGGCTGTACTAGTTTTGTTTTCTTTGGCTTCTATTAAAAAAAAAGAAATTGCTATTGCTCTGTCAATGTCAAATTGACAGGAGTTAAAATTAAAAACAAAAATCAAAAATATGTCAACAAATCAACGTGTGAATTATTAAGGTTGGGTTATTTTATTCATCAAATAGTGCATCATTATCACAACTACCATGGCAGGTCGTGGCCGAGGTCGAGGTAGTGCGCTCTCTTTAACCCATGAACAACTGCAAGCTCTGGGCATTGCGCGCGGCGACAACAATGCAGCCACTTTAGCACCTCCACCGCTTTTTCCCAAACTCGAAGCCAAACCGCTCCCCCTCGTCTCGGATGCTGCCACCGACTACATGCTCATAGTCAAAGATCAATTCATAAACTTTTTACATGATTCTCCAGCATACGTCAAACCAAAAACAAGAACAGACGACATAGAAAGGTACTCTGATAAATATAAGCTTCTAGCGCTAGATGCAAAGCAGGGGAAAGTATTAGACTGCGTATGGGCGAACATGCCGACAGAGCTAAGGCCGCAGGCACGACGAGTGCGAGCAACGCGTAAGCGCAAACTGGATGATCCAACAGAGATAGACAAGAGATTCCAAACTCTGGAGAAAAAAGAAAACGAAGAGGAGACTGAAGAACGGATGGATACGACTGAAGGAGAAGCAAACGCTCAGAAAGCCGAGGCCAACGACGACGAAGAGCTGGAAGATGAACAGGAACCTGAAGACGAGATTGATGATGGGACAGATTATGCCAACAATTACTTTGATAATGGTGAAGATTATGATGAAGAAGATGACAACCTTGATGATGGGCCAGTATACTAGATGCACGAAATTGATACCTTATTGATACAACCAGTAAGAAACATAAGTACATTGTATAGTATAAGACTTAAGATATTGAAAACATATTTTAAACCAAAATCTAATTTCTATCAACTGCCTGAAAAAAAATCGCCATAAAATTAATGAAGGAGTTTCGACAAAATGTGACCAACCACTGTAAATATTCATATTGAATAGGGGGACTGAAGGACTTGTACATTTGAGAATATAGAGGTGTAGACCTTGGCATATTGTGCGAGGACATATTTGAGGATGCAGGCCGGTGCTGCGTGGAGCAGGGGCTCGAGAGCCGGCCGGTGCAGGCAGCATTGCAGTGACTGCTTCAAGGCACAGGATGCCCTGGCATGCACCTCACCAGATGTCTTTGGATTAGTGTACAACTGTAAAATTAAAATAATGTAAGTTTTATTGTATACAAATTAAATGTTAAGCTTTACAATAAACTTTTTTTATAATAAATTATCTGCCCAACTCACTTTTTTAAATATGACTCTGTAAACTGACATTCAGTTAACACCCTTATAATCATACCCCGGCCAGCGGGAGCAAAAATGCGTTGACAGCTTAATAGTGCGAGGACACACACATTGGTCGATGTCGATAAAAACAACACGATGTACTGGACCACCGTTATGATATGCAGAAGTACATATTAATTATTGTTGTAAGCAACATTAAAACCAAGTGTTTGTATTTATTCAGTATTTTATGTAATTTTCGTAACATACAATTAGCATTTTTTCTAAATTTTCTGATTTTAAATTCCTTCGCCTTGGCGATAAAATCCATTTCATTCAACTAAAGGACCATTATGAATCTATTACAATGTAAAAAGTATCTATTTACAACTGTCACTCACTCTTATCTATTACGAATATTCCCGTGAGTATGATAAATTGATTGTAATAGTATATAAGCTTAAAAATAATGATTGTGCTTAATTAAATGTCGACTATTCTATCGATATCCATATGTCGATAGAATAGTCGATATTTAATTAAGCACTAGGAGCAGAAGCATTTTTGCTCTCGCCGGCCGGGGTATGCTTATAATAGGTGAAAGTGAAAAAATAGGGTTATGTACAATCCCCGATATATAACTTATGGAAAAGCGATGTGCGATTTTACCTGCACTGCTTAAAATTTAGCCAAGGCAGATTTCAGCGACTGTACAAACATACTGTTTGTTGTATATTCAATCTATCTAAAACTGTTTTAAACCAGGGTGCTCCTAAACTAAAAAATCCATACATACAAACATACAATCACGCCTATGTCCACGAATGGGGTAAGCAGAGCATACAAAACGCGACAATGTCATGATTATAACTATTTCACGCTCAGCAGCCACTTCTAGCATAATTTTATGTTTGAAAGCAGATGCATGAGGTAGTATAATAGTGACAGATTGCTAGCCTGTCGCCTAAACCTAAAGCATACCTAAACCTTTCCTTAGTCGCCTCTTACGACATTCACGGAATGGAAGAAGTGTTATTCAATCCCGAAATAAATATTAAATATCCTATGGCAACTTTTTGACGCTGCTATTTGGTGTGCTTGAGGACCATAGAGGACAGACCCTATTAGAAAGTCAATGACATAGGATTTGTTCGAAGACGATTCCGTCAAACCATGGCGGCGTTCGCTGTGCTCTTATTGGCCGGCCCAAGATCGCGCGTAACGCAGTGGTTTTTTCCTCTGTGGTTATTGGCTCTTTACAGTTTTTGTGACAGTTTGTAAGTCGTAATAAACTAACGGTTTGCGGAACTGGGTGGCCATTATTGTTTCTCTAGTTGGTCTGTCCTCTACGTTGTGGACATTTGAGTCAAGATCAAAAGGTCCAACCCAACCTGCAGCAGTCTCGGAAAGGCGTTGGCCACGGCGACGGCGAGGCTGTGCTGCGGTGAGTGCTTCGCGATGTGGCCGAGCGTCCACGCCGCGGCGCACAGCTCGGCGTCGTCCGCCGCCTCGTTCTGCAGTATCTCCACCAGCGTAGGGATGGCCTGTTTACAAAGCAACAAGATGATGGAAAGAAAACCAAGTCCTATACAGTCCACCGGTGCAACGATTTTCCATGGAAAAACCGGTGCGCGAACTTACCCCCACTACTTAAAATCTTGCCAAGTTTAATTCTCGGCAATGTACCACCTGTCACTGTCACTGTCTAACTAGAGACGACTGAGACGACAGGTAGTCTAACCCGCGCGCGGTGCAACTCGTGCGCGCTGTAGCACATGCTTAATCTTTTTGGGATTTTTTTGCTTTGTTGTCTCATGCTTTTGTAGCGCCCCAGCGCCAAATTCGTCTATTAGCCGGACTAAACGACCCTACATGACCTACATCACGCTAACGAGGTTTCGATGATCGGTTGCATGAATATAACTTCCAACTTCCCCTCTAGGCTATATGGACTTGGTTCCATCTGCCTCTGTCTGGAGGGATACGTATCTATTCTATGTATTGGAGACTTTCCCACACATAAAAAATAGGTATCTAGGTACTCTTTTCTTCATAAAACCAAAACCATGTCACAAGAGACCGTTACAAAACCCCTCCGCTAGTATACCTTGGCCTCGACGACAGCCATGGCCAGCTGGTCGGACTGGCCGGCGATGTAGCCCAGCGCCATGCAGGCCGGCACGCGCGCGCCGCCCGACTCCAGCATCAGCTCCACCAGCGGCCCGCAGCCGCCCGTGTTCACCACCAGCTGCGCCAGCTGCAGCAGAGAACAAGAGCTTTAGACCAGTAGGTACTTATTGTCAACGTGAAACTTAACTTTTAACGAGGGTCACTTGGATTTGAAGTCAAGATTGTATGCCTCTCTTGTCCACATGAAAACTGGCTTTTAAGTAGGTAGCTACTTAATGTGAACCAAAACTCCATCCTAATCGCTTCACTCATTTAAGAGGGCAATCTAAATAGCATACCGGGACGTGACATTCCCATAATGTACTTAACTAAATGTTTATTTACCTAAAGGAAACTTGGGTTTAAAAGTGTTAATTGGGTTTTGAAGGGGCAGTGCGAAAATCACCGGGTCACAGCCCAGAACAAAGTTTAGGGAACACAGCTTGTCTGTCTCTCTTTTAGAACCAGGGTTTGGAGGAAAAAGGTCATACATCGACAGAGTGTTTGACGATGTCCCGGAGCAGGCAGGCGGCAGCGCGGCGCACGGGCGCGGCGTCGTGGCCCGCGTGCAGCAGCGCCGGCGGCAGCGCGCCGCCCGCCACCGCCGCCTCCGCCAGCTCGGCGCGAGCGCTCGCCACCGCGCCCAGCGCGCATAGAGTACTGCGCTGGACACACACAAAGCATCTTGCAGTGCTGAGATTAAGTATATTAAATTACCTAAACCCTTGGAAACATTTCTCAGATATTGTTTATTGGCGTCAAATCGTTAGCTATATAGCGAACCTTCAATTTGGGATCTTGATTTTCCAACCCGCGCACCAGATGGCAGATGGCGCCGGCGTCCACCACAGCTTCAGGCTTGTGTTGCGCCAAGTCGACAAGGGCGCCAGCTGAAATCTACGTATTTTGTTACTTAATTGTAATTGACAAATCTACAACAGGGTTAATAACAAACGCCTGTAAGATATCGAATCAGCCGCTTGTAGCGCGCTATTCTAAAAGGCATTTCACTACAATTTGACATTTTAACTTACGTCGTTATGAAATGTCATCATAAAATGTTCAGTTGTCCTAAAATGTGCAAGATCCAATACCTGCTTAAGGCTCATTTCGGGTTCCTGGAAGGCCAAAACGAGAAGTGGGAGCGTCCCTGCATCCACTACCAGCCCAGACAGCGTTTCACTGTGCTTGCCGATGTAGCCTAGAGCCCAAGCTGCATTTTCTTTCACCTATAATATATCCGTGTATTTATTACAAGCTCTACCACATACTGTGCAGGCTCAAGAATTGATCGATAGATCATGCGATACTCTTGCTACGTTTCCTTTTATTTTCTTATTTGACGGTTCAGGCTTATTGTTCTGTTTGATTTGTTCAGACACGATCGGGTTACAATAAATCAAAGACTTCTATTTTGGCTGAAAAACTAGGTAGCAAGTAGCAACCGATTCTCACAATTGCTACCGATGCGGAGATACCTACAAATAACACATACACGTAGGATGTATTCGGTAGCCAAGTAGCGACCACGGGCGCCACCTATCATTGAGTAGTAAAACTTCTTCGTAAAAGTCATCAAGTGTCAGTCTCTACATCGCTCTAACGAAGTTTCGAGGGTCGCTTGCATAAATACTACTTCCAACTTTTCTCACTGTACTTCTGTCCCCAAACACCTGAGGCACCACATCTGCGTGGAGAGAGAGATCTCTAAGGGAGTGTTTCCGCCAGCTAAGTATAATAGATTTGTTACGTTCATGTTGAAAATACCTGGGTGTCAAAATCCTCGAGGCAAGAAACAATGTGCTCTAGAGCTCCCAGGCGCACTATCGCTGAAGCTAGTTCCTCGTTGTGCCTATAAAATGTGGTTTTAATTACATATAGGAATCATATTGTATGTATAAGTATTGCATTTTATACCGACTAAAGGTTACTCTACTTGGTAAAGTACTTCCTTCTAACTAGTTCGTTTCTGGACATGACGACGTAATATTATTTATTGCATTTTTTCAATCGGTGAATCAGAAAGAGAAAGCAGGATTAGGTACCCAAGGCCCATTTGCAGCAATATCCTAACTCTCTTATTTTGGTATTACTATGCCATAAGTGGGCCTAAATGGCAAAAAAAAACTCTAACTCGGTAGGATAGGAATATTGTATGGATTTTAGGTAGGTAAACACAGTCGACTCACTTCGCAACCGCTCGGAAAAGATACAACGCCGACCTTTTGTAATAAACCTGCGGATGATGAAGAATGATTATTAGGCAGGCCCATAATAACATCACATCGAGATAGAACATGTCACGAATCTTCTTCTAGCGCAAATATATAAATTAGATAGGTTAGGTAGGTAGGTACTTCAAGAGAAGTTACCAGTAGCGGATTCAATTTATGATGTTGATGTGTTGGGTAAGTGCCTCACGTATAGGAAAATTGTACTTATCTACTAGAGTCTGACTTAAACGTGTTTGCGGTCCTTTGTTTAGATGTTATATTACATACTCCATACATTAATAAATTTAGTTCTCTAGTGGTCCCTACATTAACGCTAGTCAGCGGCGGCCTTAGCCATTGCGAGGCTGCGGGCGGCAGGTTTTTGCGAGGCCCTTTGTCCTTCGTGAAAAGTATGTGTTGCGAAAGTACTTAGGTCTGGTTGTTTGATTAAAGTAAATTTCATGTTTGAGGAGAAATCCTAAAGTTATATAGCTACAAATGAATAAAATTTGAATTTTTAAATATTTTTATTTAAAGAATCACAAAATTAACTGGAGATGATAAATTTTAAAACTGATGTTTTCGGCTTTTCTTAGGACTAAAATCTTTAATTAAATCACAATGATCTAACGAATGAGCAACGTCATTTTCGATTGAAAGCATATAGGGTGACAGCACCAGTTATGGACGGTTTAAGCTGACAAGCACCAGTGATGGACACTTCATTCATAATTTAAAGACCATAGAGTTGTGAATTGATTGTTGTAAAACAAATGACTTTTCCTTAGTGGGTAGTAAATAAGAGTCATTGTCCATTACTGGTTCTATGTCCATTACTGGTGCGGTCACCCTAGCAAGGGCTGAAAGCCGACCTTGTGTCATCGAATTCTTCAAATATGTTTTAGTAATTTTAAGCCCCGAAAAACTCCTTTCAGCAGACGTAACTGTTACAGGTGTGGTCAGGCCACATTATTCACGAGTAACATAGGCAAAATTTTAAAGGATTCTGTTACATATTTGGGTTTAGATATCTACATCTACACTAATATTATGAAGAGGAAAACTTTGTTTGTTTGTAATGAATAGGCTCAGAAACATACGACCCCAAAATCCGAAATTTACGCGAACGAAGTCGCGGGCGGAAAGCTAGTATTCAATAAAATTGAAGAATATGTGCGGTACAGTAACGATTTTGTAACTAATAGATACATACTACAAACAAAACACAGTGTAAACTCTATACATATAACGACACTGAAGGTACCGTGCATTTTATGGCGTTATAGAGTTGTCGCTAAACGGAGAGAGAGTAAAAAAAGAGAACTAGAAAAGTAACTTTTTCGTCAATACACAGTAATTTTCTTTTACTAGCCATGTTCACAGTTTGAAAGTTTGTGAGCAACTAAAAATATGGTAACGCGAAGATAACCCATGACTCCTACTCATTGGTCATCGTCAAAAACAGTCTACACGTGCAAGCAATCCCAATTTGTAAACAAAACAACAAATGACAATGACTTAGAAAGTACAGTATGCATGACGCCGACAGTCGGGTTTATTGGGGGCTAGAAAAACAAAGTGACAAAAAAAATGTACACATCTGCGAAGTTTTTACTAATTTTAGCAACTTGAAGGTCCTTTTATTACTCTATTGTTGTCGTTATTGAGAGTGGGCGTAACGCTATTAGAGTGTATCATTGACATTTTTAATTATGTTTAGAATGAATAAAACTAAGTTTATTTTCTCAATAAATAAAAATGAAAGTTAAAAGTTTTAATTTAGACAAGATAGTTTTTTTTTATATTAGCTAGAGTTGTTGCGCGAGGCCCCTCAAAGAGCGAGGCCCTGGGCGATTGCACAGTTCGCCACCCCCTAAGGCCGCCGCTGACGCTAGTGAAGCAAAACATCACACAAGTGATATACCTTTACCATAAGTTTACAGTAACCGTACCTACTCACTAGCGAAGGCGTGAACGATTTATATGGAAAATTTTACTTCCACAAGTGACCGGTAACGGCACTGTAAAGCGTCAATTACATTAAGTTGTTCGCCGCGTGCTGCACGAGACGACCGCTACAGTGTAAAGGACGCGGTAGTCGGCCGTATGCGTCTCTAGTAGAGACTTTTAGGTAATTAAAAAAAGGTAAACAAACGGGAGCTGTCAAAAATCAACCCGACAAAGTCAAAAATCACGTAAGGTACCCTATGTGTTGCTACATTAAATACGAAACTTTCTATTTTAAAATATAGAACACATACCTTACGTGATTTTTGACATCTCCCGTTTATTTACCTTTTTTTAATTACTTAAAAGCCTGTACTATAGTGACAGCTATCAGTATCACGGCTGACTAGACAACGTACGCCGGTGACGGAAGTACTTTGGAACACGTGCGGTGACCGCACTAGGCAATTATAATTAATCGTCGCTTAAAATTCTCCGTGCAAAGCCAGTTCACTGTAGTCATGGTAAGAGCCCGCGCCTACTTAGCGTAAGTATTTCTGGCGTCGTCGTCTCGTGAACGCCCGCGTAGCGCCGACGCAAAGTTAGTGGCGTCTTTCGAACGTCAGCATCGTCGCACAGCGCTGCCTCGACGTCAGGTGTTGATTATCAGATGCCGGCTAGGCACAGGCACAGACATTAGACAAACGCCATTGACGTCGCGCCGACACTGCGCAGGCGTTAAAAAAATGCTGACGTTCGAAAGACGCCACTACCGTTGCGGCGCCGTAACTTAATATTTCGTCGGCGCTGTGCGGGCGTTCACGAGACGACGACGCCCGAAAGACGCTAAGTGGGCGCGGGCCCTGAAGGACGCTGTATCTGACGTTGTATTTGTTGAGGTTCTCCAAGGTGACGGTGACCATCCCGCCGTTGAGCAGCTGCCGCGCCACGCCCTCGTCGTGCTCCGCGAGCCGCGCGGCCGCCACCACGGCGCACTGCCGCACCGTGCTGCACGTGTCCGATAGCAGCGGACGAAGCAGCTCTAAGCAAGACAAGCGGACAATGTATTGACCCTAACGCCACCTATTGCCGAGTAGCAGAACTTCTTCCACAAACGTCAACTGTCAAAACGTTTCGAAGATCGGTTGCGTACAACCAACATGGGTACAACTTCCATGTCTTCCAACTTTCGGTCCCCAGGCATAATTCTTATCTGCCTGGAGAGAAATCTCTTTGTTGAAACCTTTTCCACAAATACATACACTCTTTGGTTACCCTAAATTTGCTAAACGTGGCACTGGATTTTTGAATTCATGTGCTCTGCCTACCCCTCCTGGGAATACAGGCGTGAGAATATGTATGTATGTACATACACCATATAGGTAGTCACAAACAAAGACGTTGGCACGGTTAAAGACTTGAAATACACTGCGAGCGTTCAACCGAACGTTCAGCGCCGTACGTTCCGCAAATGTAACGAGACACTTAGGGTGTTTTTAGTCTCACGCGGATTTGCTCACGCACGGAGGATTGGCCCGCATGCGTAAACTTGTAAAGCATGCAAGCGACACATATTTCTCTGAATTCTTGCGAAATTGATCATTTTTGAACACGTCTATGCTGTTACGCAACCAGTAGAAAACAGTAATTCTAGTGTGTTGGAATTACATATACATATGGAGACCGTGTCGACTGCGGCAGTTGTGCAAATGTTCCGCTGGGGGCGCTGTCTCAGTTTCAATACAATTTTGCGATAACTCGCCAATGAATTCGTTAACGACTGCATGATCGTTTCGATTACACTAGGTGCTCTAAAACTCAAACCTGCGTAATCCACAGGGTGAAAGTTTACGCAGGTTATGTTAACCCGCGTGCGTGAGCAAATTCGCGTGAGACTTAAAACGCCCTTATTAGGGTGACTTAAGAGACTCGTCATCACAACTACCAACATAAAAAAATGTTGATTGATATAAATAATACCCATACAAACCTAGGACACCAACACTTTCCAGGCACTTGACGTTGGTGGCCCGCGTCGCCAGCTCTGCCATTGTTTGGACAAACACCAGCCTCGCTTTTTGGTAAGTTTCAAAAACTAAAATGGATACAAACATTGAAATACCTATAAAGTAAGTTGTAATTATAGTACCCATACCCAATTACCCATTCTTACATGATAATAGCTAGGTACTCACGTAGGTATAGTCCCCGTTATAGTTAGTTAGAGTCTGCATACCCATAGAATAGATGTGCACAGACAAAGACAAGACTAGGCAAATAATTTAAAGTAGATAGATAAAAAAAACATATTTCTTGATGATAACTTTATGGATGGATAACTTTACTGACGTCTTAAATAGGGTTTAGGTCGACATGCTTCGGGCTATCCGTCCGTAGCCCTTCATCAAGGAGCGGCAGCTACCAAAACGCGGACTGCGTGCCGTCGCTCTATCCGTGATTTATCCGTTTTTTTTCATTATGTGTGAGTCTCACAGTAGTTTAATGTTGTCAAGAGTCGTTAAAATTTTAAGAATCGAAAGGATTTATTTTATTTAGAAAACTGTAGGTCGATACACCAGTGAAAAACTGAATAAAATACTTTATGTTGACAATGACTGTGTAAATAATTGTGCCGTTTTATGAATGAATTTTCCATAAGTAGGTAGTTGCGCACTCGCTCATAGCGTTACTAATTGGTAATGTTCAAAACATTAAGTAAGAAGATACGAGACTAAATTATTTACGGGCTGTAGGTAGATACTCATGTTTTGTTTTACTGGCATAGCAAAAGAAGGGACGTGGTACAAATTACACTTATTAGGTACCTACTCGTGCACTGTATCTATGTTAAGTAAAACAATAGGTACCTACCCAATTGTATGTTTCTCGGACTACTCATGGAGTGACTCATGATGGTTAAGTACTTGTTGCAGAAACCCAAACAATGAAACTATTTATTTCTATTACAATCTTGGAAATAAACTCTTGTATGCATTTAAAAATACTTTGAAGTGTTTGTTACGTCAAAACAAAACGTGTCATTATCCGTGATCAATCAATCAAAATTATTTTGACGGAACTTTATTCAACCAGTTTCGTAGAAAACGAAACAAAAAAGTCCAGCACCTTCAAAAACCCGTTCCAGAAAAAAAACTATTTTTTTATCTTTTTTTTTAATTACAATCGTATTTCAGCTGTGCCTTCAACCGTAATTGCCAAAGCCTTCGTGGCCATACAAAATTGGCTGTGCGCTTGTTTTTCCCACATTAGCTCAATAGACCGGCGGCGCCCGCGCACGGCGCGAAGGCCACGCGACGTCACGCCGTCGCTACACGTCCGCACACGCGCACAGACACGTCGGCGACCATTGTGTGCGCGCGCCTACCTGGCAGAGTTCACTAACACAGCCGCGCAACCAGTCGTGCGGCTTCCGACCACTCAAACTGAACCGAGTTGTGTCAAAAATGACCTTGATTGTTCGCCGGTGATCATTAAATCTAGCCAGCATGCCTTATATTATGGTCATGGGCAGCCTCAGCGCGCCCCATCTCTCCAAGGACGACGGAGCAACTGTCTACGGCTTGAAGAGCGACGAACGGGCGGCGTTGGTCAGGGTATGTTTGTTACGAATAATTAATCGACAGTTTATCGAATGTAAACATCGAAATAGTTATGTCAGTTTCTATGTAAAAGTAAGACTACCTGAAACTTGAGTAGTAGATTTAGTAACGGGTATCTTCACATAGCATCACAACAATAGATACCTAATTAATCTATCTATTTACTTTTATTTTGTAAAGTACCTACTAGGCCGACATAGGTCAGAATAAATTGAACATTTTGTTGGGGGCGTTCCACCTGGGGCCCACAACGCCCTCGCCCACGACCGCAGAATCTACCATTCCACTTGGGAAAAAACGACGCGGGCGTTGTGGGCGAGTGCTTCAAGTGGAACGCAAAACTTGAGCGCCGTGGGCTTCCAATATGGCGGCATAGAGAAAACGTGCAGCTTTGGGGGTTGTTAGTAAATATTTCGCATGGATTGGAGCAAAATTTAATTAAACAGGGATTCCCGTTAATTTATAGTAGCATTTTTCGCAAAACGAATGAGATTCGGTAAATTCATCAAAATCTGATGACATGTGTCATGTGACAGGTGACGTTTAAGTGAAAGCCCACTCCGACCCACCTATATTTTACGGGCGAAGTGGGCGCGACGTGGTCGCGAGCAATGACGTCATCTGTCACGTCAAATGATTCGCCCACAACGACCGCGGGCGCCAAGCGGAACGCTGAGGAGGGCGATGCGATCGTTGTGGGCGCCTTGTGGAACGCGCCCGTTGTTTACAAACTGCCTACCTACCTGCTACGTAAGAAACTGTAAGACTGCAGATGCCAGCAAACCAGAAGAATCAATAGGATCACTTTTATTTTTCCTATCCTCACTACTCAAAGAGGTAAATGAACCTATTAGTGCTTTAAACAAAGTTTTCGTTGTCCTGTGTGGTGTCGGGGCTGAATAACACTTCTCTATTTCGTCCGTGGAGCAACCTGTCACTATTGTACTACCTCTTCCATCTGTTTTCAAACCTAAAAATGATTTTAGCATGAGCTAGAAGTAGCTGCGAAGCGTGATATAGTCATAATCATGGTTTTGTCTGAAACGTTTCGTGTGCTTTGCCTACCCTTGTGAACATGGGTGTTATAGCATGTTTGTAAAGTTTTCGCTACACATCCTCGCACATCCCATCGCAACGCTGGCTGAACAGCTAATAAAAAAAACCCTTAAAATTCCAGGAGCTGAACTCTTCCTTCAACATGTCAGTGGCCACTTCCTCCGACCAGGAGCGGACAGTCCGCGTGCTACAGAAGGGGCTAACGCTGGTACTGGTCAACCGGCTGCACGCCATACTGGGGTACGACGTGGTCTCCCACGCTATGGCGATGACCAACGCCAACCGGGAGCTCGTGTCCTTCACCATGTACAAGAAGTCCGGCCACGCCCACAGCCACGGCCACAGCAGCCACAAGAGCCACTCGCACGGCAACGTGGTCACACTATGATAGCCTAGGACAGGGGTGGCCAACCGGTCGATCGCGGCTAATAGTCCAGTCGATCGTAGCTATAGAACAATCGACGAGTAATGATCCCTGGGACACTGACAATAATAATCACGATACAACCTTGTAGCGGCGTCACCGTT
>BHDV01063427.1:38510-60151 GCA_005406045.1 Adoxophyes honmai
AAATAACTTACACTACCTATAAATAAAGTAAACCTAGAAAAAATGTTGCAGCGTTTTATATTTCAGTTCTTTCGCAATAACTTCTACGGGCCATTTAACGTCGTGGCGTCACGGGCACTGACTTGTGATGACGTGATATGGCGTCTTTGGCGGTCAAAAGGTTAAACATAGACAAAGGTACATTTCATCAAACTTCCTCAGTGGGGGCTGGTGACGTCACGTTTGAGTAAAAATTGTACTCAAACGTGACGTCACGCAAAACTTTTAGGCTCTGTATTATCGTCATTTTTCGTCTGTCGAATAAAAGAAAAGTATGGGTACAATATTTTTTCGTAGTCTATCTGACGGACTAAATAGTTTTTTCTAGTCATCTAGCCTATTGTGTATACATACTAAACCAACGCTGTTTCATGTAAGATTTAAAGAGGTATGTAATTGGTAGATCGCATCTCGCTCCATAAGTAGACAGTAGATTTTGGGTCTAATTAAGTGGGCCACCCCTGGCCTAGGACTACTGAAAAGGCACGCTACGTCACTAAGACAGGTCGAGACGCACATTGCGCACTAACCTTCGCTATTCGTCTTCAGATTTTGGGTGCGTTCGTACCAGGCTTAACACATAAAGTAGCCGTCCCTTTTCCACACGTGAGGTATTTTCTTTGACAGAAAGTGGCGTGCCAGCCTGGCTGACGACGAATTACGGAGCCAATGTAGCACCGGCGTCAAAAACGCAACGTTACTTAACTTAATTTTTAATGAAATTATATTTTATATCATAAATGTATAGAAATAAAATTATTGTATTTCATAAAATAGTGTAATATTACTTCGACCTCGCAAAACAAAAATATAATAGAACAATATAAATAGCTATGTCAGTCTTAACCATAATAACTCAATAACGCCCGTGTTGTTATGGCCTGTAAAATGGAATGGAATGAATATAATACAAAAGTATTAAAAGTTGAAAATGTTACAAAACGTCCACAACACATATAACTTTTGGTTACTCATATCACTTAACTTGTGGCCTTGATATATTTCTATCGAATATCTAGAAACCTTAGAATCACCTAATTAGGTTTGATTATGGCAACATTGCATGTCTAACAACGAGTATTTTCCAAACGCACTGGAATTCTGTACATTAATAAAACTATAGTTATAAAATTTAAAGATCATTGCACTTGTTTATCAAACATCCCTTGGGCAGGTCAACTGTGCCCCGCCTTGCCTAGTTTCTGCCTTTCTTCAGCTAGCTTCTTGAGCGTGGCCGCGTATTGTCTCTGGACGTCCATGAGACGCGAATACTCCGCGTGGAGGGCAACCTTTTGATCCTTTTCAGTTTTGAACTTAGCTTCAACCTTTTTAACAGTCTGATTCACCCATTCTACTATTGATTCAAATTGAGACATAAACTCCTCTCGCTTTCTAGCGGACGACATGGCTCTGTAAAAAAAACATAAATGTTAACATGTGTTTGTCTTAACAACGAGCTACGAATTATGAAGTGTATAAATAGAATGTAAACAGGAAACTGTATGGGAAAATATATAGTAATTATTAACTATGCATTGAGATGAATGAATGAGCGATAAGTCTCCGTTAATTGGATGCATAAGTCGCATCAAAGGTAGAGAAGTTATAATTATACAAGTTTTTTTTTAATGCAGCCAGAGAAATAAGATTGAACACAACAAAAAAATAGCAACTTGCGTAGGTAGTCAAACATATGTCCTAATCGCCGTGGCATTTTCTACAGCATAATAGAGACATCTGGCGAATACGATATCTGTATGTATAGTGAATGTATATGTTCAAATTAATTAACCATCTCCGACGAACTTTTCAGTACATCCTGTATTAACATTTATAAATTATGAAAAAATACTTACTCCTCGTAATTATCCAGGATTGAGTTTAACAAGCTTAACTCCTTTGAGGTATAAAGTTTCACTTCAAAAAGCGTATTGTAGAAAATGTAATACTGTTTGGTTTCCTTGTGTTTCGATGCAACTAGAAATAATCGCAAAACGGTATTATAAACAACATTATACATCACGCAGCGTTTTAAGATCGCTCGGCGAAACTAGTGGGGGTAATCGGTGATTACCAATAACGTGTCTCCATCCTCCCCTCTCGCTCCATGCGATACCGAATAAATTAAAAATTTATCTGGGCATACCCCTTCTACTTTTGCCGAATTATCTTAACACACCGTGCGACCTGTAACGAGTGATTTTTACGATTTTTCAACTCCGTTATCTCTTTAGCCCCGTGGCAAAAAAATGAGTTATATTAATTACACCCCATAGTTTTTACTAAATCTAAACATACCTTGATTATACAGTTCAATGAACCGTTTCTCGTACTGCAGAAGCTCCGCCGTGCCCGGCACTTCGTCGATGGCGACGGTGTACCGCAAAACATCCCGGTTGAGCTTCGCGACTTCCAACCGCATATTGGTAATGAAAGCTTTCAACTTGTCCTGTCTCTGTTGAAACTCTTTCAGCTCCACTGGAGTGAGGGGTTGTTCCTCTACTTTAACGGTTGGATCTTTACTAGCGCTAAAAGTTTAAGTCATCTTGAAAAGGTTGAAACTCCCAGATTGCTGTAAATGGTAATAATAATAAGACCAACAGATCATACCACAGTTCCTCTTGCAGTTTTTTGTGTTCTTTCTCTCTGTGCTGGATTATTTGCAAGAGTTCGTTTCTTTCTCGAGCCACTTCCTTTAAAGTTTTATAAAACTTCTTCACATCTTTATCGCTGGAACAATGGACAAAATCATGCTGCAATATGTACATGAACAAAAAAGCTGGGTACGAATGAAACTTGAAAATTTTGTCGAGTTTCATAGTTCAAACACATTTAGTTAATAAATTACTCGCAATTCGATTACAATATTAGCCTAGTCCGAACAAGGCTTTAGAGCAGCTTAGCCCGAGGCGCGCTCGCGGTCAAAACATTAGCGCATACTCGTAAACATACTCGCGCGAAGCAGCAAGTCGCCATTTGTCATTTGTCGTCCAAAATGGCATCAGACACGATAACAGGTGTTTATTTTAATATCGTCAATTTATTAACCCTTAACGCGGCGGCCAGAAGACTGACACGGGGTGACTCGCATTATGCTTGAGTCCCATACGTATATGAGCGAACAGGCGAGGCGTGGGTGCCTCAACCCGAGCATGCTCTATTTCGTTACCAGCTCAAACACTCATAGTAACGTGAAACGGACACACGTCTTTACATCGCAATTACCCAACTTATTGTTAGCCATTAGCCAAAAATAAAAAATAAAATCTGCGGCGCGCAATGCGCGTTTATCCAGAACCGCTGTGGCGTGTTGCTCCTGATGATGGATTAAAAATCGAACTAATTACAATGTAAAGAAAAATGTCGGATACAAGTCACAGACTAGTTTTATTTTACTATGATTGAGTTAATAAATTTTGATGATAGCTATGAACACAGACGATTAAGCTTTTGATAAAAATTATCACTATCCGAGTTAAAGAATAAAGCCACAAACAAACCACCAATGATACAAACAATCATTCCATCTGACAACTTTGTTGCATTATCAAAACAGTGCTAAATGTACCTGCTATCATCTGAATTCATCATCTTATATGTAATTTTCTGCAGTTTGTTCAAAATGCTAGCATATTGCTGTTTAGCATTTTCCATCCTACTCTCATGAGCCTTCTTTGTTTCTTCTACATCTTTCTCCATCATGTCAACGGTCCTCGTGAGTTTGTCTACTTCTTCAGAATATTTCATTTTCTCACTTTCCTCAAGTTCTTTGGACAGCTCCCCTGTAAGCTCCGAATGTAGAACTGCATAGTGAATTTTTGTATCAGCCGCATCCAATTTGTTGTCTTCATTTTCGAACCTGTCAGTCTAAAATTGTAAAAATAACAAATTAATTCCTATAATCAACTTTAGATAGACACTAGCTTTCCGCCCGCGACTTCGTTCGCGTAAATTTCGGATTTTGGGGTCGTAGGTTTCTGAGCCTATTCATAACAAACAAACAAAGTTTTCCTCTTCATAATATTAGTGTAGATGTAGATATCTAAACCCAAATATTTTACGGAATCCTCTTTTTTTTTTCAAAATAAAATTTAGCCTATGTTACTCATGGATAATGTGGCTTTTGAATGGTGCAAGAATTTTTGAAAACGGTCCAGTAGTTTCTGAGCCTATTCATTACAACCAAACAAACAAACAAACAAAGTTTTCCTCTTTATAATATTAGTATGTATATGTATATGAGTATGTATATGTATAGTAGACATAGTAGACATACTAACCTCTGTGGTAATTTCAGATGGATCTGCTAAAGTTTTTTCATAATCATACTGAAACAAAACATGAAACAAATTAACCCTTCGTATGCCGTGTCCCGTATCCGTACTTATACCTGTAGAGTGCCGAAGCGGCTCGCACATCTGTACTCGTTGTATGCTTGGTATAAGTACGGATACGGGACACGGCATCCGACGGTTACAGATGTGCAGGCCGTTCCGGCATACGAAAGGTTAAGGGCTGACAACCAGCACTGGGATAATCATATTAAGGGCCTGTGCACTGAGCCAGCATTTATAAGATGGCTACACTGTAATGATACTATTGTGCTCTGGCCCTAGAGCAATGATTTGAAAGCTTAATAAATTTCATTTAAATTAATCTATACAAATACATCCATACATATGTCACCCCTTTATTCCCAAATAGGGGTATGCAAAGCACACAAAACATTACAATCAATAATCAATCTGTATCCATTCTTAAACTTCAAATGAAAACAAGTGCTCATGTCATTCATCCTGTTCAGTTCAGATGTGAAAACAAAAGAGAGTATATTCATGACTTCTTAATTTTGGATAAGACAAGCCAAATGATGACAATAAAATACAAAATACTATTCAAAATTTAGGGAGGGATCTAGCCTTAGACATACAAAAGATTTAAAAAATCAATATCTGTATAACCTTTACTAACTTACCAGGAAGTCAAGCCCCTCATCTTTCTTATTCTCATCCCGCTGTGTGGTGATGTGGAGGAGCATCCTTTGGTCATATTCAGACAGGGTCGCATTCACTTGCTCCAGCTCATTCCCAGGCAGACCACCTATCCTCTTACGTACCCTGCATGGCTTGTATAAATTCTGAAATTATATACAAAATGCACATAGGTAGGCATATTGAAATGTGTCAGCCACACCATGGCAATATAAAAAAAAAAAAACAAAGATAAAAAATAAGGACTTTTTAAATTTGATTTTTAGTGCAATCAACATTGGATTGAATTTGACTGACAATTAAAACTAGATTTTTAATACAGTATTCTAACTAAGCTATATTACTACCATACCTGTAAAACACACAAGTTTTTCAACAGCCTCTCTTTCTGCTCAAAATGTGGTCTATCTGATTCAAAGATATAGTCTTTGTCATACTGCATCACAGCAAACTTGCGGAGCTCATCCTCCTTGGCCTCACGGAACTCACTGGAGTATTTGATGAGCCACTGCACCAGTGGAAATATGTTGATAAAGTCCAGCCCTTGGATTTGATGAGGTTCTATTATAAATGGGCATTTCATTGAAGGTAGGACTTTGACTATTTTCTCCGTAAGTGCACTGTAACAAAAAAATATACCATTTTTAGCAATACAACAAATTTAACTTACAATATGAAACCCACAAGAAGCCTTTGTGTGATTCAATTTATATCTTACATTTTTTTCCCAATGGTGAGGTTTTCCTCAAAGAGCAAACTGACATCTACATCGATATCACACAATTCTATACACCAAGAGAGGCCACCGACGATCTTGTCAAACGCCGAAAGCCCCTGCAACTGCGCGCGGTAGTAGCCCGCTGCGACTAGCGCATCTGATATTTCGTGCCACTTTACCAACTGCTCCGCATCTTCACGAACTTCCACCTAAAATTACCAATATGTAATTAAATTTAAAATCGTTCTTTTTCAGCTTTTCCAACTTAAACCTCCCACTTATCGTCACCTCTTTTCCTTCGTGATCCACCCCACTGTAAATATTCATCAAAGGTTTACTTCGCGTAAAAATGTTTTTCTGTTTGGCTGCCATGCTTTACGATGAATTAAAAAAAACGTACAAAAAAGAATTAAATTAATACTATTTAAACTTAGGCTCTGCGAGATGCAAGTCGCCCGTGAAATATCTGTCACTGTCAGTCAAGCTGTCAATTTTTATTTTCTTTGTGCTAGCAATTAAAATTTTAATATTTCACAAACTTTGTTGTGTTGGCTAAACTGGAAAACCATGAATTTTGTCACAATATTTTAAATACGCTGTCACTTATGTTTAAAAAAATGGACTATTTAAACCTAATCTCAAACAGTAGAAAATATTTTATTCCGTTGTACGCAAATATCGTTTTATCGAAGCGATGAATAACAGCCGACAGCAGCAAGTGTCGCAAGTGACAGTCATAAATTTGTCTTTGCCCTGGAGGTGTAGCAAATATTTGTATCGAAACGAAACGGAACGCAATAGAAAATTTTCATTCATTCGGTTTCGTTTCGATTAGAACGCAATGAGAGCTTAATTAAGTTTTTCTGAAGTAATTCGAATTTTACTGCTGCGTTATTCTATTAAAGTAGTTTATTATAAGCCTGATCTTGAAAAACTAGTGGCAACATAAATTTCATAAGTATTACTATACGTCAACATGAGCAAGTTACCGTGCATTTTTCGTTGTAAGTATTAACAGTTATACCTATGACCAGCTACTTCTGTTCTGTTAGAACTCATAAACACAGGATTGTTTCCTTTAGAATACAATTTACCTCATTTCAGAATTCGTTGCACGCTATTGGTTGAATAGTACACTCCTTGTAGAACTTCCATCGACCACAGTCATGGGTGATACTGATAAAGTAGATGTTGTGGACTTAGTGTCCAATTTATTAGATTCAGGAAAGTATAAAGAAGTTCTCAGTGTTCATAATGATGCCAAATACGCAAACAGTTTCAAGGATAATTGCTGGGATATGATATCATTGACAGTTGGCAAAATTCATGATGAAACCACTGTGATCAAGCCTTCTCTGTACAGTACTTGTGAAGAGTTACTGTCCATCATTGTGCAGAAAGCAACACCTGAGGAAGCTCTTTTGGAATTTATTGAGCAAGTTGAAGTAGCAAAGAATGATGCTCAGTTTGCTATTGTACTTACGCCATTACAACAGCTATTGAAGAAACTGACAATCAAGAGAGGAAGGTCACTGGAATGGAGTTTAAACTCAATTAGTACTTACATTGAAAATATTCCTATTACTGAATTCCAATTAGAGGACAAAGAACGTTTGTTGGCTGAATGTGATCCCAATATCAGAAGAATCATAAGAGTGTACTCCTTAGTTACTCCTTTTTACCAACCATTTGTTGAGGAGTTAAAAGGTCCAGACTCCAGTCTTAAGACTAAACAAATAATAACTGCATTTCTAATTAGCCTTCTTGGCAAACCTTTAATTTACATTGATCTGGATAAGGAAAATAATGAACAAAGTGAAGCTAGATTATGCTGTAACACTATTATTCAAGATATATGCTCATTAGAGAAAAATGTATTGAAATTTCTTGAGTATGTGGAAAAATGTAACAAAGATAACCAGAAATCTGTTGTTAAAGAAACTAACCATGATGAAGAACAACCTCCATATGAGCATAAAGAGAAAATAAACATGTTTACACTTTCCGGGTTATACTATGTTGTCCTATCATCTCAATTTAAAATTCCAGATTTGGCCATACCACAGGTGTATGCTGTAGAGTATATAGTACACACTGGATTGCTTTGTGTAACACACTTACTAAGCTGCACAGAGTACGGACCTCTGTCTAAAGGACTTAATCTATGTGAAGCTCTTCTAAGTCGTTTACCAAAATACACATCCCAGACATTGCTATCAGCGTCAGTACACTTCAATTTGTGTAAAGCACTAATGAACATAGCCATATTCTCTACATATGACAGTTTACGTAAAAATGCCGTGAATTCAATTTGCCATCACATCTTCAGTTTCGAATATAGTGGAAGATGCATGCTTTTAAAATATCTCATTGGTACTGCTAATCATTCAGGAATGATTGGTTATGGTATAACACTATTGAAAAATTCAGTGGATGAAGCATTTAAGGATCCAGACCTACCAACCTGTTTCACTGGGGCTCAACTGTTTAGTTTGATCAAGAAAATCTGTCATTTACCACATGGAGCAGAATCAGATTTAATGGAGTTGACTGATCAAATCATCTCTGCATTAAACTTTCTCAGATACTTAGCCATAAGAGACACTGAAAATAAAAGTGGGATCAGAAACTATTTCTCATATGTTGAATCTACATACTTAACAACATTAAGGACTGCTTTGAATATGTCTAAGGCTCATTATGAAGTGAAATTGAAAGATATAGAAGAGGGTAAAGACATTGTTGAAGATGTGAATATGTCTGTCTTTGTAGGTGGTAATATGCTGGACAAAATTCCACCTAAAAATAAAAAAGAGATCATAAAGTCTGCATTAAATGCTTTTCACTTGATGGAAGGGCTTGTAGCCCGCTTATCTGAATGTATGGATGTTACTAACCAATAGAAGTTTAACATAAAATGTTAATTGAAATTATATCTCTTGTAATAAATTGAAATAAAATTAATAACTGTGAACAGTGGCTTTTCTTCATGCTTTCCGATTCATGTACATTAATCAAATCATCTTAGAATGCTAAAATTCTCACTAGGTCTAAATAATTAGAGAGAAATACACAACTTTTAGCAATAGTATTGTCAATATCCTTAGTATCCCTTACTAAACTGTTTAATTTTGTTAACAGCCATAAGGAATGGTCGTAGGTTTTTCTTTCCACTTGCATCTGTACCTTCACGAAACATCCAAAGACAAATAAGAAGCTATAGCCAACTGAACACTGGTAATGATATTAAAGCTCCTGCACCAGTTAATAACACTGAACATGAAGAGCATCAGTATGAGGAGAATGTCAAGAATCGTATATTAGAGAGAGCATTAGAATTTGTCACCAAAAGTGGGTGGTCAGTGGAATCACTGAGTGCAGGAGCCGAGGCTGCTGGGTATCCTGGGATTACCCATGGACTTTTTCCTAATGGAGGAGGAGATCTGGTTCACTACTTTAATGTAAAGTGCAATGAAAGCCTGGTTGTGCAAATGAAAAGTGTAAGTTTGACTAGAATTTTTAAATTATATACCATTAAATGTCAGATGTGATGAAAAATACAGAGAACTCGCGTCTTAAAATCTAATTTAGCTCGACATGTTTCGGGCTAGTAATTAGCCCTTCATCTAGGCATTACAAGGGTATTCGTCCGCCGGTATTAGTTTCGTCGAGCAAGAACAGTCGCGCGAATAGAGGTGGCTCGCAAAGCGCGTTCGGCAGCAGCCGCCAATGCTCCTAGAATCTAGGATCAGTGGTCCGCTCCGTGGACCACCCGTGGTCCGCTCCGTGGACCACCCGTGGTCCGCGGAAGCCAAAATATGGTCCGCAACCAATTGAAATTTGGCACCATCGGTCGCCCTACGATGATTGAGTTTTACTATAGCTACAATGTGGTTCCTGCCAACAAGACTAATATTAAAGTGGTCCCTGATCAAGAAAATGTTGGGAACCCCTGTCCTAGATGAAGAGCTACGAACTAGCTCGCAACATGTCTACTTAGTTAAACTCGATTTAAGACACAAGTCTTGTGTCGTCGAAGCTCGACATTTCGACATTCGAATTTAGTATAATGAAAAATACGGATAACTTGTGCCACTCGTGTGTTATAGTGAGTCTCATGCTGGTTTCAAATTATTCAAATATTTTATATTTTCAGTGGCCCAAAGAACAGCTAGCTGAAACCAAAGTGCCTGCAAAATTTATTGAAAATGCAATCATGACAAGACTTACAATGATTGAACCATATAAGTATGTTTCTATTTTGCATTCTACTATTGTATAACTTTAAAATTTTCAATTATTTTGAAAGTTCGTATTGTCTTTTCAGGACCACATGGCCCAAAGCAATGGCTATTCAGGCTCTTCCAAACAATGTTCCTAATTGCTTAGCAACATTACTGTCCTTAGTTGATGACATATGCTATCATTCTGGTGACCGAAGTGTGGATGTGAGTATTTTTTTTATTTCAAGGCAGGCAAATGAGCAAGTGCATTATTTGATGATTAGAGGTTAAGGTGAGGTGATATGGATGGGTGAGGGATGATTTACAAAATATGAATGATTATTGGAGCAAAAATTGCAGTCATAGAGAGCCAATCTTGTCTGAACATTAAAGGCTTAACTCAATTATTATATCTATTTTTCCTATATCTGTATTCTCATTTACATAAAATAATTTTTCAGTTTAATTGGTACATTCGTCGAGTAGGTTTGGCTGGTATCTACAAAGCATCAGAGCTGTTCTACCTAACTGATAGCAGTCCAAACAACAATGGGACAAGGAGTTTCATCACAGCCCGTATCAGAGATGCAGAGTTACTACGAGCTGCTCTCAGCTTGAATCCTGTTTCAGCAACTCCACAAACATTAAGTGCCGCTTTTGTGACGGTGAGATTTTTACCTTAGAAAGACATGGATGAAACCAGAGAAAAATATAAGTGAATTAAATTAATCTGTGATTGTTTTATCAATCATTCATAGTATGCGAATCAACATACTATGACAATGCATAAAGAAATTAGTAAGAGAAAACCTAATAAAATTTCTTTATACATTAATATAATTAATATTCCATGTTAAAAATACATATCTGGTACAACTTCTACTTGTTTTGTTACTTATTGTCAATATCTTGTAGAAATTTAACTAGTAACTGTTTTTTAAATATTGCTTTGACTAGACTAATTATTTTACTTTTGTTGCAGGCTAAAAATGTTTTGGGAATAAATCAACTGAAGTAATTTGAAGAGTATAATTATATGTTATCGAACAGAATATAGATTCTACATTATGATTTCAACAAATGATAATTACTATTTAATATTTTTGTGACAGGCAGTATTGTTAATTAGTTTTAGTTGAGTAAAGATGGTTCCTCAAGTAATTAAATTGTTTCAATTTGTCAATTTAATCATGCATTAATTTACATGTAAAACACATCATAACAATACACAGTATTTATATTAAAATATAGATTTTTTTTTGTATAAAAAATGTATAAATACTTTTTACATTTAGAAATACACAGTTCAATATGAGTAAGCTTACTATATTGTTATAAACAAACACTCATACCTGACTTTACTTTGTGCAAGTTGCATAAACAGTCAGTAGTTGTTGCCAATCATACATTGAATGTATTAAGGCACTTTAGAATGGCATGAGCTATTACGGAACTATGTAATCACTGCCCTTTGACACATAAGATATTAAGTTGGGGGGCAGCGGTAACTGGTTCCATATTTCAGAGGAAACTGTTTGTCTAATAACAAATCTGCAGATCATCTGTAGGGAATCCAGTCTTGCGAACCTGAAATAACATCAATAATAAACATTTCATTCCTTTAAAAAAAAACCCAGCAAAAATAAAGAATTAATTAAATCACCTGTTCAAAGGTCTGGCTAATTTAACTGGCATTTCAAAAAGATTGGCTTTTACATTAACAGCAGAACAGTGTTCAGATATCCTATTGGCAGGCACAAAGGTTTCATTGTTCAATGAAAATAGTCCATTTGCATGTCGCAGTCTAGCATGTAATGTTCGTCCCACACAGCGGAATGAGACACAAAGGATATGCCTGGAGTCATAAGAATCCCGCACAAGGAACACATTGTCATGTTGTCCTGCCAACAGTTCATCAGCCTCGCTGGCTGATATGCCACCCCAATACCAGCCATGCCTGAAATTACAATAGAAATTTGTAGACAAATTTTAGTTGCCACACCATCACATTGCACAGTACATAATATTCCATGATATGTGCATACTTACTTAGAAAGCTGACAGTATATGGCACAGGTTTCCAGAGATTCATGTTGGTGATGACCTCTCAAAACTGAGTGGTGACCATCTGAATGTTGACATTTTATGACTTGTTTAAACTCGGTGACCTTCTTATCTTCACCCTCGGAAATAATCGCACTTCGTTTTTCCAATGATGTGGAGGGATCATTACATCTGCTCTTGGTACTTAAATTGCAAATATGATCTTCTCCATTAGTTTTATTGCCAAAATACCTCTGCAAAGACCGGACACTTCCAGAAATGAATAGCTTGTTTTTCCAAAATTTTACGAACTTACTTGGATTCATTGGAGTTTTCCTTTCGGGCATAAATACACAATGAACTATTTCTGCATTGTTATAATCTCGTTTACTATCGATGGTTCGTTGTAAATGTTTGCATTCCATGGGTTTTAACCATTTACGAAGGCATCCCGTAGTGAGCCATTTGCGACGATTGCAATGAGTGCAACGTTCGTAATTTTTGTTCATTTGTATCGGTAACTCGTATTTTTCATAAATTGATTTAACAATGTAAATCTTGAACAGGAAAAACACTTCCTATCATAAGATACTGCAATCGCCTGATTGTATTGAACGCCTAATAATAATTAGGATAATGTATTTATTGTTGACTATACATACCCATTGGCCATTAGCTTAGCCGATGAACGTTTGTTTGCGTTTGACAGAAAGAAGTCAGATCAGAAACGACATCAGAGCAAGCGAGATAGAAGAAGAAACGAAAATAAATGACAGCTCAAGACGTTTTTTTTTAAAGTGATTTCGCAACCGATAATAAACTTTTTTAGGGTTCAGAACCAAACCAATACAATTTCATATTACTGACTTACATTACAGATTTTGAGATATAATAGGAAAAAACATGCTGGTCCAGAAATATTGGTGCATTTTCCAATTAAGTCCTGGGTTGGAATTTTGGAAATCAAAAATTAATGTCTGTGTCTATTACTTACTAGTGCACGACAACCTTTTTTTTATAAAGCTGTTGTACTGCCTGTACTGAAAGTAGTAGGTATTAGTGTTGTCATTGTCTGTGCTGTATGTTTGATTTTTACGTTTAATCTGTGTGCGTACGTATTGAGCTGAGGTGTGTGTGTTGTGTTTAGTGATTTTGGGTGTAATTTTCTAATACTTCATCGAAATGCCTTACGATTTCTTTTGTAAATAAATAATAAACGTATTTCTTTAGTTTTTTATAAAGGTACTGTGATAAGTATGGATGCTCTGTGTAATGAAAATAAATATATTTTATTGATGTAATGACATTAAAGAAAATCAAAAAAATGTCAACAAAATCTCAAATTTCCACCGAATTGAGTGGTAAGTAATAACTATAAATATTCTTAGACGTTATTTGGATATTAGAAGTGGCTGAAATATTGCTTCATCTTGAAGCTACTATAAAGTCACAAGTAATTCTATTTCTCAAAAATACATCATTTTACTCTCGCCTTTCAGACAGCATCAGTAATGTTTTGGGGAAAAATGTTAAAATACTTTACAAATCCCTCATTCGTATGGAATCGAGAGGTGACAAAGTGGATAACAAAGTATTGGTAAGTACATTTTAAATTAAATATATGTGTATAATAAGCATCATTGGCAGAACATGTAAATACTAAATTAAAAGTAAAATGTAAAAAAATATAATAAATTATGTAAGTTATTATTGAAACAAAATTAACAATGTAAATAAACTACTTTTTAAAAATCTATTTGAACATTATATCTAAAAGCAAATCTTAAAATCCAAAACATAATCTGATAAAAGTTTAACTTTACTGATAATAAACCTTATAAGTGTGAGTCACTTAGGTGTGTCATGTGCATTGCAAAGCTGTGCATGTATTGGTCCTGTGGTCACACACCCACAGGCATGTGGCTATTGTTAGCATGGATACAGAATAGCTAGTCTGAATTTATTCTTTGTATGTCAACTCTAATTGATTCCATTGAGAGCTACTCTAGTATATTGGATGATTTTATTGCTCTTTGTCCTATATGGATTCAATGTCAATTGGAATATAGCTGATCCTATTTGTAACTAAGTTTTGGTCATAAATGTCTAGACCTATACCTTATCGGTTTAGGTAGTTAAAACAATGTAAACAATCTTGACATGTGTTTTTATTTAAACATACACTTTATAAATCGAAATCTTTACATTTTACAATTTAGGTATGAAAAAATCATTTACTTTCTTAATTGAATTGTATAGTGTAACGATTTTCATTTTTAGACTGTGTAATTCAACAAAAAGACATGTCAAGATTGTTTATATTGTTTTAACTACCTAAACCGATAAGGTATAGATAAGACTTAGGTATTTTAACAGTGTGTCACTGTTGAAAAGACCTATTATTCTTTTTATAAGGTATTCAGAAAAGCTTAAAAAATATTAAATTAATTGTTTGTGGCTTTGTCTAAGTTCAAGTTTTTGTGCTCTGCCCCATTTGGGAATAGACATGTGATGTATGTACTTATGTATGTATGTATTTATTAGAACAGGGTATTCATGAAAACTTTTTGAATGCTTAAGATATTTCTTAAATTATAGTAACATAACAATTTAACATTTTTTTACAAAATAGAATAAAACAATAGCTCTGTGTGAACTTACTCTCTCTCTCCCCCTCTCTCTCTTTCTAACATTGCATCAAGTTCTTTGCCAAATAGTATATACAGTGAATTAATTCCACAAATCGAATTCACAAAATTTTAATTAGTAACAAGCTGCATAAATGATAAAAAAACAGGCCAAGTGCGAGTCGGACTCATGTACAAAGGATTCTGTACCAAAAACGGCAAAAAAACAGATCTTTTCTATGGGAGCTCCCTTAATTATTGTTATTATTTTGATTTTAGTATTTGTTGTTATAGCTGCAACAGAAATAACATTAACTGTGAAAATTTCAAGTCTCTAGCTGTCACGGTATGTGAGATACAACCTGGTGACAGACGGACAGACAGACAGAGACAGAGAAGTCTCAGTAATAGGGTCCCGTTTTTACCCTTTGGGTACAGAACCCTAAAAATTACATAACTACAATTTTTTTTCCAGGTTGTGACATCTTATAGAATCTTCATAACAACAACTAAAGTTCCCACAAGGGTAAGGAGTTTGCAATAGCATTTTTCTAGTTTATGATGCTTTAAATCTGCATTTATGCAGTTATGTAGCTATTTAATATTAAAATGAATTGCTGTTTCAAATACAGTCCATATATCATAACTGTCTGCAAAAATAGATAAAACCTTTCTCTGATATAACTATCAGTCTAAATGAGGAAGCACATGAGATTTTTGGCACAATAACCATTGCATAATACTCTTGAGATTTGGGTTATAATAATTGCATTTTCAACAACCAGGTGGACAATGGATTTCACTTGATGGAAATAGAAGCAATTGAAAGCAAAAAGGCCAATCATTTGTCAATAACCCTCATTCACGAGCACAAGCCAGTGTCCATTCTCATCGGTAAGTGACTAATTGCAGCTATTGTATGCTAAGGAGGCAACTGACATTGACACCAAACAGTGTAATGCAGCTTTTCCTTGTGAACATCATGTATTGTGTTTTTTTACTTGTTTACAGACAACCTGACATCATTGTCCAACGATGATTGCTAAGTTACATAATTTGTTGTTGTTTTAGATATTGTCTGGGAAAACTAAGTTTAAGAGAAGTGAATGTTATTGCTACTAATACTATCTGTTTTTTATCAGCCTACTTTTAGTAGCAATCATTTTAGCAAATGTTTTAAATGTTTTGTTAGCTTGTGGTTTAGTTAATTCATAATACAATGTAATAAAAAAAATCTAATTCTAATCTAATCTAGTGTTAGTATGCAACCCAAAACTATCTGTTATGAGAGTTAGACTGAGGTCATAGCTATGATGACAGCTGATTCATTTGCTAATAAAATGTGTGTAGATTACTTTAACCACAGAATTATAAATGTAAAAATAACAGAGTTCAAAGAATCTACAGTTGTTCTTAATTACTCACAGAGCCCTTTGTATACTGATAAGTTGACTAAGAATTGGTTGTTTGTCATCAACAGGAGAAGAAAAAGTATCAGAAGGCGTTATAAACGTTATGCATGCGCTTGTGGCTGCGTTTGACGATCTGTACCCAAATGTTGCTATAGAAGATATAATCA
The DNA here is from genome assembly GCA_005406045.1 of Adoxophyes honmai. Taxonomy (NCBI): domain Eukaryota; kingdom Metazoa; phylum Arthropoda; class Insecta; order Lepidoptera; family Tortricidae; genus Adoxophyes; species Adoxophyes honmai. Next base: position 54,731 of record BHDV01063427.1, read on the forward strand.
GCAAGGTAAAGAAAAATAAAGCCTAATTATTTACCTACTTTTTAATGTAATTTTGATTGTACCTATATAGAAAGTATTTTTGTCTCTGGGACAGTAACATATATTGGTTTAATTAATTAACAAGTAAAGGTTCATTGCCGTGCATACTCATAATTGAGCCAATTGGGGCTTGTTAAGTTTTTATTTTGCTGATGCAAAATTAAACTGTAACTAGCTAACCAAAACTCACGTACAGTGCAATTAGGACGAACTTCCTATATGAATACTTTTATGTATTACTAAGCTTACATAGTGTTATATAAATTACAAGAAAATTCGGGTGCGCAATAGCAAGAAAATTGCTACACGGGACTTACGCACGTTTTAATATATTTTTAATTATCTCGACGTTTTGGCCGCGTTACAGCCACGTGGTCACGTGTAGGTCAGTCTGACCACGGTCCTTGTAACGCGGCCGAAACGTTGAGGTAATTAAAATCATATTAAAATGTGCATAAGTAACGTGTAGCAATAAATATGAGTGAGAATCACGAAAGCTTAAAACATTATACTGCAATTTCTATGAATATGACATGGACATGAGACAAAGAATATAGATACAATAAAATAAAATAGGTACCTGGGATTCGTCAATATTTTGACGTCTATCTTTTCGACCTATTCAAAATAATTTTAATTCGAAATGTATCATATAAACCTATGTACATTAGCATTTAGCATATGCTACCAGATTTACTCATAATTTACCCAAATTAATGTTGCAGGTAAATTTACCCTTCCAACTGCAACAAGTCAGCGGTACGAGAAAGCATTCTACTTGCGGAGATTTTTCGAATCAGTATGCAGCTATGTGTGACCTTTGCCAAACCCCATTTAGGTAATATTATAGTTTAACTGTTAATTACATAATTATAGTGTGTAAAAAGTTGAAATTGATAGTACAGTCACTAATGATTACAATGAAAGATATAGTTATTGTTGACTCATCATCAGAGATCGGAAAAATTTGCGACATTGTTTGCAATAATGTGGACATGACTCCAAAATTAATCAAACTGTTAATTAATTATTAATTGAAATATAATTTGAATTTTTAGCGATAATAGTTTAATTATAAAGTGCTTATAAGCACGTATATTCTATAATAACTTAAAAAAAAATTACGTTACGACGACGATTTATTACATAAATAATTATTAGCAAAAGGTTCATATTTAAAATGGTTATAGTTTCCGTAAATATTTATATTCTTATAATCAATAAATAACGATTTGGAAAAATTCTGACATTTTTTTTTTTAATAAACCAATATTTTCACAAAATTTTGTATTTATTGACTAAGAATCAAATTATATGTCAAGTACAAAATTAAAATAATGATGCTAGAAGTGGCTGCGAAACGTGAAATAGTTATAATCAAGGTTATGTCTATTTCACGTTTCGTGTGCTCTGCCTACGCCATTTTAGAACGTAGACGTGATTATATGCATGTATGTTTGTATGTAAAAAATTAATTAACTGAATAACATTTTGATTAATTTTGGAGTCATGTCCACATAATTGCAAACAATGTCGCAAATTTATCCGATCTCTGCTCATCATAGTCATCTTATTAATTGCTAACTTTTACTGTTTGATCAACGTAAAATGAACAAGACGAAGTTATTAATCAGTAGGTATTGCTTGTTAAAAATAATGAGAGCATTGGTTTTATGTCATGCAGCATGCTCGCATAATCATTACTGCATTCAGTAACAAAAAGTAATACTTTACTTCACATTTAGTAAACAAACAACAATATACATCACTCCATTGTTTCTGCGGACGGAAATTGAATAAAAAAAGTACGCTATTTTATGAAACTAAACACATTGCTCATTTGTTCAATTGGATTATTGGTGTTAGATTGTTTTTTGCCCCTAAATCATGGGCATAGCCACAACAGATACAAATTTAATGACAAAAATATTTTTGCTCTAATTCAGGGAGAAACAAAGGAACTACGTTTGTATGGAGAAGTGGTGCGACTCCTATCCTCTTAAGGTCTTCTGTCTTAAAATTAACAACTTGATTTCTGCAAATAGGCTCCCAAGATTGCTTTCATACTTCTTTTTTGAGTCAACCGCGATAAGGAAAGACCATCATTGTTCAAATTACTTGGGTTTATCCACATGGCTTTATTGCAGAACAACGCAGCTCTAAGTGATCACTTACAGTATGTGTAAGTTGTTTTGGAGATTCAGTCCAGTGAACTTTTGTAGTTAGGTTTTTACGGTGTCATTTCCTTTTAAAAACCTTTGTTTATTTACAGGGCCGAGGTGGCGTGGGACATTGACACAATTTACCTGGCGCATGACATAAGGATGTTGCATCTGAAGGATTTTGATCATTTGGATCAAAGGTAACATTTATTGTTTACAGTGAGGGGCAGCGCAGACGACAGACTTTTTGTGCGATCGAGTCTGCGGCGCACAAAAAGTCTGCGTGGATTGTATGCATTTAGCGCCGGACTTTTTGCGCGTCGTGTGCGTTACTGCATATAATTCTATAGGTTCTATTTTCACAGACTAAATAGTCCGTCGCGGATAGACTGTCGTCTGCGCAGGGCCTAAAGGTGACGTTCCAGAAAAAATCGCATACATCGAGGTTTATAAATAAACATGGAACCTAAAACAGGGAATCCTCATAGAACCAAGTCGATGGACGGGGATTTCCCAATTATGCAAACAGAATGTCCAGAGGAAACGGGTTTTCCCGCGACTATAAAGAAGTTGATGACTACATTATGTTTATACGCACTCTTTCGCGTATTTCAGCACTTGAACGCGAAACTAGAAATATGTCACGTAAAGCGGGGTATTACTATAATTTATTAGGCGCTAGAACAAAGTGTTTTTTTTAAATAGTCTTTTAACAGTATTTAACCTGTTCTTTAATCGCTCTTATGCTTAGAAAGATTAGTGCTCTATTTAACAATGTCATGGGCTTTTGGTTTAATCTACAACAATAAAAGAATTACATGCCTATTACAGACAAGGGGTTAAAACAAGTATAACGCTTGGTTTTAAGACGTTTATTTGATAAATACAAAAGTACACGGAAACACAATACACAAAAGGAAGAATATGAGAAAGAATACAGTCGGAGACGAGGGTCATGGAATGTAATATTATTAACGCTCACACTCCGGCGCGTGTCGAGCTCTCTCTAGCGATCTCTCGCGTCGCGTGCCCCGCTGCCCCGCGCGGCGGCGCGCGGAGGGGAATCAAGTATGGCGCGTGTATATCGCGCCTGCGCGCTACGGGTGCGAGCGCTGCTCGCGCCCTCTAACGTCAGCGACTGTGGTTGCGCGCGGGAAAATACTCTCGCGCGTTACACAAGTTATTTTCCTATTAGCAAACTGAGTAATTACAAGCTCGTATTGAGAAGGAAGTCCTACGCATAACTGACGAGTTAACATGTATTGTGCGGTGATCTCTCAGATCCGGTGGGCGAGTATACTCGTTACCAATATTTTACCATTAAATTCTGGATTGCTCGATTGCCCGTGTGGTGTCGGGTCTAGAATAGCACCTCTCCATTTCTTCCGTGGATGTCGTAGGAGGCGACTGAGGAAATGGGGTTAGGTGATCTTTAGGCGACAGGCTAGCAACCTGTCACTATTATATTACCTCTTACATCTGTTTTCAAACCCAAAATGTTGCTAGAAGTGGCAGCGAAGCGTGAAATAGTCATAATCATGGATATATCTATTTCACGTTTCGTGTGCTCTGCCTATCCCATTTGGGAACATAGGCGTGATTTTATGTTATGTATGTATGTTAAATTCTGGATAAGGTCTATCGGCATTCATTTCGTTCCGTACTCTAGGTCTCGACTCACACCAAATAGGTAATGCATTATTGTGGTGTTGCAAACTGGGGAGTTAAAAGTGAATAGACTTCCTGCCTAAGAATTTTATTTCAATGTATGTTTGTACCCTAATAGTTACGTTTACACAAACAAAACAAACGAAATTCAACGAGTTATCTCTAGTCTACCGGCTCGTCAAAGCGTTTTATCTAAACGAGTTAAGTAGCCTTTCGGACGCAAGAGCATCGACTCTGTTATCGAGTTAGAGTTAGTTAACGAGTACCTAGCTGATATTATTTCACTGATCTTGGCAAACTCGGTAGATTTTATATACGACTTTGCCGGTATGAAAGGGTTAAAGTAGGTATTTTCAGAACATACATACATACATAAATACATAAATAAAATCACGCCTGCGTTCCCAAACGGGGTAGGGAGAGCACACGAAACGTGACATAGACAAAACCATGATTATAACTATATCACGCTTCGGAGCCACTTCTAGCATAGTTTTACGTTTGTAAAGATGGAAGAGGTATTATAGTGACAGGTTGCCAGCCTGTCGCCTAAAACATACCTAAGCCTATTTCCTTAATAGTCGCCTCTTACGACATCCTCGGAAGAAATGGAGAGGTGTTATTCTATCCCGACACCACACGGAATTGCAATTTTCATTTCCAGAACAAAACAACAAAATCGGAATGAAAAACAAATAAAAAAAAACTACTCGTTATCAAAACAAAATAAAGAAAATTAAAAAAATCAAACAAAACATAAAACACTAAATAAATGACTACTTAATATTAAGTTTGTCAGCTTTTAATTTTAACTGAAAATGTTTCCGATGGACATCGCTTTCACGCATTCAGTCCCGCAATTCCCGTGGATCCCGCGCCCGTACGCATCATGCGGGATTGGTAAATGGCGCGGGATCCTGCAATGCCGGTTATTTTAGTCCCGTAACAAACGCTAGCGGTCTAAGCCCATTTCTATTCACAGGGACCTGATCCCGCTCCTGATCGCGTTGCAACACAACACGTGGTTCACGGGCGTTTGCGGTGACGGCGTGCGAGTGGGAAGCGAGACGTGGGAAGCTCTGTCCCGAGTGGTGCGCTGCGCCGCGCCGCCTCCTCAACGGCTGAGCTGGCGCGCGGCGGCGCTGCGCCACGACCACGCGGCGCGCCTCGGCCACGCGCTGGCCCGCGCGCGCCGCCTGCCCGCCATGCACACTGTCGACTTCTCGCAGAACCATATTGAAGACAAAGGTTTGTTCTACATCCATACACACAGGCAGTGGCGTAGCTTTCAGCGGCTCAGCTGGCGCCGCCGCGCTGGACCGCGCGCGACGCCTGCCCCTTATGCACACGGTCGACTTCTCGTAGAACCGTATTAAAGACAAAGGTTTTTTACTAAAGGTTCAAAATGGGACAGGTATCAATTTCCTTGACTGTACATTGAGTATACAGACGAATCAGATGAATTGGAAAATAATAAACCGGCCAAGTGCGAGTCGGACTCGCGCACGTAGGGTTCCGTACCAAAAACTGCAAAAAATCAGAATTTTTGTAT
>BHDV01063427.1:74316-98866 GCA_005406045.1 Adoxophyes honmai
GATTAATAATTTATAATCTAGATAAAAACACTGTATGAAGCTTGACGTCATACGGCTGTCAACGGCACCAAAGTTTCGCTCCCTGGTGATTACCATCTAAATAAAACAAACCGCTTGCGCGCAGGACTGGACGAGTTCTGGCGCACGTGCCGCACGCCGCCGGGCAGCGAGGAGGCGTCGCTGTCGGCCCGCACGCCGCTCACGTCGCGCTCGCTTCACTCGCTCTCCTCGCTCGCCTCGCCCTCGCCGCTGCGCCGCTCGCCCACGCTGCTACGGGACGACACCATGTGCGTATATCCTAACGTCTTCTAACTTTAAATCCGACGCTCGTGCTCAAGTGCGAGCGGTAGGGTTGTATTACTGCACGCGTGCGAGTGAGATAGATAGCAGCGGGTCAATGTTCGAATTTCGCTGTGCTCCGTGACCGTCCTTTGACTATGACGCCCTTGGGAAATTGTCGTTTATATGCGACACCCACCTCTGTTCAAAAATTGCCTGCCAAACCAATTATGTAATTCTAGCCACCCACTAGACAGTCACGACGCAGTTTGGGAAGCACAAAAGCTCAGGTTAAGCTACTTCTCTTGTGTGTTAAGTCTTTGACTATACTAGAGACCTTTAGGTACTTAAAAGATGGTAAACAATCTTGACGTGTTTTTTTATTTAAACGTACACTTTATAAATCAAAATCTTTACATTTTACAATTTAGGTATGAAAAAATCATTTACTTTCATAATTGAATTGTATAGTGTAACGATTTTCATTTTTATATACTGTGTATTTCAATAAAAAGACATGTCAAGATTGTTTACTATCTTTTAAGTACCTAAAGGTCTAAAGTATAGCTGGAATTTCAGATTCCCTCGTAAATATAATGAAGCCCACAACCATTGAGAATCGAGAGTCGTAATTATGTTTAATTTACTTTTAGGTACAGCGTAACGTCAGGCGAAAGTACACCAGTCTTATTAGAATGCGGTAAGTTACACTAAATTAACTTAACTCCGAACCATCTTCTGCCAATTTTTATTTTTTCTACTTCAAAATTTCGTGTTTCAGAAGTGTCCCGTTGCAAGTCTTCCGACAACGTAGGAATAAAGACCGCTTCCACCACCCCGCCGCCTTCGCGATCGTCGGACAACGTAAACACCATGGGTAAGTCTTGCTAAGCAGGTTCACAGGTACGACTTGAGATTCTGCCGCTAGTTTGTCCCTTGCTACTTATAGCCACAGAATAAGTGACAAATTGGACAAAACACGCAATAATTTGCGATAACTGAGCGGATTTGAGCTGACAACGTACGTATACGAGTATGTTGTTAGCGTCATGGCGCGGCATCTTTTTTAAGATTCAAAATTGAACGAAAGGTGTCGCATAGGCCGTAGTATAACGAATTTGCTACCATTGTACTTTGGTTTCTTTTTAATGTAAATAAAGGTAGGGCTAAACTAAAAATGGGGACTCGCTGTTTTATACTTACAATTTTAATCGCGCGTTTCATTGACCGCATGTTACTATTATGTTACTAAAACATGGAAGGGGATTAATGGGGACTGTGAAAGGAACTCATTGGCGTGAGAGTGGGATGCTACATATGCCTATCTGCCAATCCACGGCATGGTATATTGCTATATTTCACGCATTAAGACGAAACGTGGGCAAGCTTCCATTTACAGCAACATTCTATACTTTCTTTCCTTTTTTTCTTACATCTTATTCATCATCATTATCATTATTATTACGTACATCATCATTGTCGATCGAGTACACCTTTAACGTTTGATAGGTAATTTTCGATTTTCTTTTCTAGTTTCAAAAGTCAAAGTCATATCAATGTGTTGGGGCCTGTTTAAAAAAAACAATCGGCTACATCCAAAAGCTATGAAGGAACTGTGAGCATGTTCATACAAAGTTTTGCGCTAACTTATGCCAAATTGGTCGAACCCGCGTTTCGTTTTAACGAGCGGTAAGTAAGCTACAACACTGCAGCCTTGTGAAAGTTTCACCCCCTCGACTGCGCGAACACTGCTTGTGTGCGAGTGTAGTTATATGAAGTTTGGCTTACTACTGTGGGCAGAGCTTGTGGTGTCCATTTGAGATACTTTGGCGTCTGAAATGTCACGTCAATCTGGATTTTAGAATCTGTCGTCGAAATTTGTAAACTCTATTTTTCGTTGTTTTAGATGATACAAAATTTGTATTTAATGTCCATAATATATGCTTCGAATGATCAATTCCTGGAATGTTCATACGCCCCGAATGTCCAATTGTTGGAATGTCTATATGCTTCAAATATTCAATTCCTGAAATATCTACATGCCCCTAATATTCTCACCAGAGTTTTCAGGAGTTAAAAGACTGCTTTTATTTCTGCATGTTAACAACTAATACAGAGACTGGATATAATGAGGAATTAGACGTACTGATACTGGACATACAGAGAATGGACGTACAGGGAATTGGACATTCGAGGCCAGGATGCGTCTTAAGTTTGATGTGAACAGAGTAAAGCATACCTCAACGTGAAAAGACGAAATTTTTGAGACAACTATGCGTATGCCCTCTGCTTAAACTTCAACTACTGACCCCAGTCGCTCGGTCAGAACTAAGAAACACCGTGACACTGTCCGATATGATCTTCCCTTGTGTAATGCTTCATCCCCTACCACGAGACCGTGTGTTTGTCGCTTTTGGTTGTTGGCTACGTGTGCTTGCGTGTGCGTAGGGAACGGCTGCGCGCGCACGCCGGGCAAGGCGCGGCCGTGGTCCGTGGCCGGCGTCAACCCGGACAACGCCGCCTGCACCACAGGTGAGACCCGGCGCTTTCTTTCTGTTCCTCGCTTATTGATTTGGGGGATTTACCTAAAAAAAATGGGAATTTTACCCTTAAAAATAGTTTTAAAGGGGATAACTAAGACACAGTTGGCGGATCGGTGCCAGATAGGAGACGAGTATTTCAGGGACAAAGACACAAAGTACTAAAAATGGGTGACTAAACTCGTTCGATTATTGAATAGTCATTTGCTATGTATTAAGGACGCCCGATTAAATCTTAGCCCTGATGAGGAATTTGTTGGTAGAGTGCAGTGTTTATAATGAATGGCGTCTTGTACCTAGTTGCGTACCTTTTTGAGTTTTGTTATATTTAAAAAAATAGGGGTTTAAGCTTACTTCTTATTTTTTAGGGTTCCGTACCCAAAGGTTGAAAACGGGAGTCCGACTCGCACTTGGCTGGTTTTTTTATGTCTTGACATGAACAACATGTAGATATAGGGTAGGCCTTCACTAAAATGCAACCAATTTCTATTTCGTCTCTCATTGAATTATTAACCTGTGGATTAAACCTTTGTCTGTCCTGTAACTATTTAATTCAGTCTGGAGCGTGTAACTAAATATCATTCTTTTCAGGTAAAAAACGGTGTGTTTTTTCGTTAATAATATGAAGATATTTAATTTTCTTATGTTTCAATTTTTACTTTAAAATTGTCACTTTTCTTTTCAATATTAACGGAAATGTTGCATGAAAATAAAACTCTTGTTTTATTCATAATTTTTAAATGACCTCTTCTCTTTGTGAAATAAAAATAACACGTGTAACAAAAATTCAAAGACTCGATCATTTTGCTTACAGGTTTTTGCAAAAGCTAATGCGTTGGCTTAACGAAAGCACAAAATATTTGCCATTGCCACATCACTTCTTGTATCGGAATTTTGATCGGCATTTTATGCAACGTGTGATACAATGATTGTGGTAGTTTCTGAAGGACTAGTACTCGTTCTGTTTTCTCGCCTGGCCGAATGTTTCAATTTAGACTGATCTACATTTTTGGGCAAGAGCGTGTGCAAGAAAACAAGCGGGTACGGGTCGCTCTGACGAGCAGTTGGCTTGGCTTACTAGACTCCTGAGCATTGTTATCGAGCCTTTGTGTTGACGTTGGCGGGTGGTGGTCGACAGAGGGCGTGGAGGCGTGCGTGGGCGGCAGCATCGTGGGCATCACTCCGGGCGCCGCACTAACCAGTAACCAACTTTCAGACGCTATTTTGTACTGAGCGCTACTAGTGTCAATGTGCCGTCTGGCCTGTATAGGTAAAAATGCTCATCGCTGCTTACTATGCTGTCATTTGTTTGCATGTGGGAAGGTGGAATTACTTTTATTTTCATACGGACGACGATCGCGCTTAGTAATCGAGCAGTAGCAGCACGAGTTTTTGGTTCGTGTTTTGAGACTAATTTTGTAGCATATAGCCGTTCGCAGTCGTCGTCTCTTGTTTAATAAACGGTCCATCAAAAGCACGTGAAAAGGGTCATTACTGCCTCAGTGTTCAATCTGTTTCCGACTGTGAAAATGGTAGACGAATTAATTGTAAATGTGAATACCTTCATTCATTATACACTAATTTTGTAAGAAAAATGTCAACGTATGTTATACCTCATCGGTTTAGGTACAGATGTAGTGAGAAACTATTTTCCTTCGGGAAAACTCGGATCTTTATCGGAATACGATGACACCCGAACTGTCAATGAATGATCGTATTAAATCAGTGACATTCCCATATCCATTAATATGGAACTTTATTGTTTAGTGTCAAATGTCAAAATGAATAATGTGAGTGTATAATATAGAGATGTTACAACCACTTCCTGTAACTTTGAAAATATCAACTCAGTTTTATTGTCACTAGTAAACCAAACATTATCTCCACTTTAAAACATTAATTAAAAGGACAACAAAATAAAACTTTGCTAGAATACTCTGAGTTGTTTCTATTTTTGAATATGCTATTTTCCGATATGATACAGGTTAATATTAAATATAATTTTCTTGGATTGTTTTTTTTAACCGTTTTCGAGGTTTTAGCATGGCTATACAACGTTTTTATAAGTAATTTGAAAATAATGATACTATAGCGAATATTTGGATTGCGTATTATCCACTCTATATATATATTGGTCTGCTGATGCGACTTACCCCTACGGCTTTAAGATGGGTACTGAAGCTATTTAAGAGAGTACGATAAATACGAACTTTTCCGAAAAATTACGAAGGAAAATAGTTTCTCACTACATCTGTAGTTAAAACAATGTAAACAATCTTGAAGTGTCTTTTTATTTAAACGTACACTTTATAAATCTAAAACTTTACATTTTACAATTTAGGTATGAAAAAATCATTTACTTTCATAATTGAATTGTATAGTGTAACGATTTTCATTTTTAGACAGTGTATTTCAACAAAAAGACATGTCAAGATTGTTTACATTGTTTTAACTACCTAAACCGATAAGGTATAGTTAGCGCCATGTAAATACCTCAGCTACATCATGCACAAGCATTAAGTACTATTGTTTTATAAATGATATAAGTAAGTTTCGAAACGTGGATTGGGTACAGTAGAGAAATTATTCACTAGACAAGGAATGTTATCTAATATGTTGTAACTATTCTATCACATTTGCATGGATACCCTTTTCTTCTATTTTTTTAAAGATTTAGTTTTGAATTTGCCTCTAATTGCACGAAAGCAAAACTTTTTACTATCCACTGCCCGTTTACATTACTATGTTCTATACGAATCTATTTTAGGTTCTTTGTTCCGTACATGCACATGTAAATGTAATATTATTCTTATTTAGCATGTATTTGGCGCCGTTTACAAAAAATAAACTAATGTTTTGGTGTACTTATAGGTTCAATGTTGCGAGACCATCCGATAACTCCAGGTTGGTAGTTAAATGTTTTTCTATACTTGTGTAATTTCTATACTATGTAAGTCTGCTTTGAAATTTATGAAATCTGTAAATTTCTGTTGAATTCAATTGCATTCTCTTTTATGACCCTTGTTGATCGGAATGAATCAAATTTACAGCTTTTTAATATTTCCAATTATGTTGTGCTGTGCGTAGTGGGGCCTTCAGCTAAAGTATGAAATATTTTTTTTTAAAACATCAAACTTCAATTTTTTTTTTAATAAATTTCTGGATTAAATTTTAATTCATATTCTATTCCTTCATTCCAGAAGGCGCAGAGGCCTAAGCGTCGCGCCGCCAGCTCGCCTTCCCGAGGCATGATGCGAACAGTTTTACGTGATAAGTTGAGCAGGGTTCAATGTCCAGATATTGCAGTAAAACGGATTATATTCTCGGATGCTCACTATTGTGCCAGTTAGAGTTTAAACATTTTAGACTGTAGTTAATTAATAGCCATTCTAATTGTATTTGAATTAACTGATCGCCATGTAGTTTAAGTTTCTATGTCGAAAATGTTAATTTAACCGGCATTGTGAAGTAATGACAAAAGTATAATTTCGAATATACCTATAAGATTATTATTATTATAATATCTTGAGAAGTTAATAACCATTTTGTATTTACTGTGATTGAGTTAGTATTACGCATTTAGTTTACTAATATATTATAGCCATGCTTAATTTATACATTTTATGAATTGTTATGATCACAAGTGTTATGGATTTTTATTTTTATGAAAGAAAAAATCAGTAGAAGGTATAAAATTGGTCTTGCCTAGTCACGTTTAAAAAGGCCTATCTCAATTACGCACAATTTACTTTACAATTGTTTTATTACGGATTGTAGAATATTGAGACTTCCAATCGATTTCATGATATAAATAATTATCTTCCAATTTTACATTCCTTTTTATAATGTAAAGTAGCAGTCAAGTATTTTATAAATTATGAACAAGTGTGATTTTTAAAATGAAGTTCAAAACACGAGGTAAAGTTAAGACTAGTAGACTCTGAGTGATGTAAAGGTTCAATTGTACGATAATTTGGTAAAGTAGAACTCGCCCCCTTACATTTTAAGTGTTCATTAGAATAACTAAACTTATAAAATCAATTACATTCATTTATCTTTTTTTGTAGGTATGTAAAAAACTGATGAAAACTATGTAGATGTATATTGCTAAATTATTTTATAGTATTTTTATATTCATTCCAATTAATTTGATGGTTTTACCCAGCTCTTTAGTACCAGACTGATTTGAAGGTACTTTTATTTTATGGTGCAATTTTATGTCTAGAGCGTTGTGATAATCTGTTTACAATTACATATAATATTCAAAGAACAAAGCTTTGTTTTGTTGTGATCTTTTGATCCCCCCCTGTATCCTGTCGCTTTGCCGGACGAGCTTTATTTTGACAGCTGTGAGTCGCCCATGGGCGCGTTCCACAAGGCGCCCACAACGATCGCATCGCCCTCCTCAGCGTTCCGCTTGGCGCCCGCGGTTGTTGTGGGCGAATCATTTGACGTGACAGATGACGTCATTGCTCGCGACCACGTCGCGCCCACTTCGCCCGCAAAATATAGGTGGGTCGGCGTGGGCTTTCACTTAAACGTCACCTGTCACATGACACATGTCATCAGATTTTGATGAATTTACCGAATCTCATTCGTTTTGCGAAACATGCTACTATAAATTAACGGGAATCCCTGTTTAATTAAATTTTGCTCCAATCCATGCGAAATATTTATTAACAACCCCCAAAGCTGCCCGTTTTCTCTATGCCGCCATATTGGAAGCCCACGGCGCTCAAGTTTTGCGTTCCACTTGAAGCACTCGCCCACAACGCCCGCGTCGTTTTTTCCCAAGTGGAATGGTAGATTCTGCGGTCGTGGGCGAGGGCGTTGTGGGCCCCAGGTGGAACGCCCCCCATGTCTTACTACAGTACCCGGCCTCTAAGTTTCATCGGTCGTAAGTTGAAGCGAGAACGCTCTATTGCGAAAATTAAGACGAGAAGGCCTGTGGGCTTTGTGGCAGAGTAAATTATTTAATAATCAATAGTGGTATTTTTAAAAAAAAACAACAATGTAAGACACATCTTGACGTCATTTATTTAACAATAAAAAATATCGTAACATTTGATTCGGAATTACAACATAAATTCTTCTTGTTATTTCACTTAAAGTATAGTGAAAAATAAAGGAGCAAATCAGACATTGATTCAGGTTATTGCATAGATTACGCAAATAGTGCTGTTAAGTCATACTAATTTATCTTTATATCGCTGCTGGTAGAATACAGAACGAAAGTCCCATTCTCACTAAACAATACTTGTGTTATCTTCAATCGGAAGTTAAGCGGCAATCAGGAAATAGTTTATATTTGCTCTCATCTCCTACATGAGCTTATTCTAATGACATTAGTAGAAAAAGTTTAACGCAGTGGCTCGAAATAAAAGTTAGGTAGTAACACCTGGCAAAACTCATCAGGAGTTTTAGGCTCTAGCCGTATACTTCGTCGATTGAAACATCACCCAAAGATCACCAATGTAGGTACACTAAGAGCAAGTATAAAGAGGAAAAGGGAGGGACAAGAATTTATAGAAACAATAATACAATCACGGTTGTTTACTACTAGTCTCGCTGCATCTTGTTTCATATTATATTTCGTATTTTTTATGTAGAAAAATAAAAGTTTACTTACATAGGATGCACATAAATAAGCAAATTCAGTCTAAATGCTTCATTTTAAAAGTATCCCCGCGCCATTGAAGAACAAATTTAAGAATGGCATAATTATTTTATTTGTATTTGTTGGTTTCCGTGGCGCACGCCAAGTGTTTGAACAATACCAAAAAAAAATCAACATTTATATCAGTTTGGCGCATTATCAAATTTTGTCTTCGATGACCAGGTTATAATTATTTATAAATTAATCATATAACTTAGACAACTATGAAGTACACTAGAAGTTTTATTTACGAATAGATCAAACATTTCCTAATTATTATTAAAAAGTTGATTAGAATTATAAAGAAACAATTCGGTCGTACAATTGCTCTTTCGATTGACAGAGAGGCGGTTTGATTGCGAATTGATTTCAGGAAAGTAAGCCCTGTCTCCATTTCAGATATATTAATTTTACAAGAGAGCAATTTTAATGAAATAGATGAAAGAAAAACAAATTCACGATAGCAACATTTTGTACTGTTTCTTATTTTCAATTATCTATTTTGTTTACAAAGTAAATTTTCATATATTTTGGCATTTGAACAGAAAAGTTAGTTCATAATATATATCAAAACTGATACTATCTGTTGGGAACATCCACTTGTCAAGCAGAACAACAATACTGGTTCAGTTCTGGAAACTGAACTGGAAATTTTGGAATAGTTGGAGTAAGTTGGCGCATCACTTCTCCGAGGAAAAAGCCATGCACCGAGTTACCCCCACAAACTTAAAATCTTGTCATCTTAGATTTCAAGAACTGTGCTCGCCGCCGAAACAATACAACCAGTTCATTAAGTTTTATTTTTAAAAGCCTTCATCTACAATAAAATAGAGATTAGCTAGCTGTAAGTTAGCCATCCGGTTGCCGTTAGGCGTTTCATTTTACTGGCGAGAATAATAACGGCCACTCCAAACATTACATTTTTCCAGATAGACATAGATAAGTGACAGCAAAGTCACTTTTCTATCTCTAGCAGGCCAATTAGGTAGGTAGATTGGATATTGGGAATGGCCTTAAAAGTAACCGTCAGACATTAATATTACTTGAATTGAGTTTGTAGTATTTCATAATATTATAACATAACAGAAAGAAATACTAGCGTCAGTTTGTAGCAGCTCAGTGTGCCTCTTCCCTCCCTGCTGTAATCGTTACAAAGGGACTTACTTAGCGATAAAAGCACAAAGTAATCTTCCCAATACCGCTAAAAAAACCAATACCCAGGATGAAAAGAGGTTTCCGCTTGTAGTCAGCTGCAGAAAAGTGACCCCTTTCATAGTTTCACTACAAGCCAGCTTAGCGCAGTAAGGCGCGAATAGAGTTGTGCGCGAGATAGACTATAACTGTTGGTCGTCAGAACAGGACAGGTAGTCTATGCAGCGCGCGAGACGACTCGCGGGTGTTGCTGTCCTAAACCTACAGGGGGTACTTTTCTCTGCTGCTGACCACACTAGTTACAAGTTCTTAATGTGATGATGACATAAGCCAAAGAATATAATGCTATTTGTTGTCAGCAAACCGCCTACTCCCAATTCTCAAGTTTATGAATAGATTGTTTTAAAATACTGGTCCAAAACAATTCTAGCTAGGTAAATTGAACGAAAGCCACTTGCTACCGACGTTATTGCCGTTGGGAGAAGTGAATACTTACACTAGTATTCTTTGTCAACTGTTAAAACTTGATATACGATCACATTACATTACTATGTAAATATAAACGCTAACCTAAGGGCGACCTGTCTTCCGCGACCTAAAACAGAATCTAAGAGGTTTCTTATTTAATTCGAGATCTCTGGCCTGTCTTTTGACTTGTTTATTGAGTATGCAAGAATATGACAAATACATTGTATAGCCTACATGTTACTTAGCTATAACACTGCTATTATCAAAAACTGCCGGAACTTACTTTTTGTGCATTAAATTGACTATCACCAGTCACCCACAGAGAGAATGTATACAATTGTTTCTCTAAATGAATGACACCAAAATATTTGAGAACCTTACTTGGTCACTCCTCTCCCACAAAGCATCAACAAATAGTTTGGCTGGGTAGTAGATTATACATGATATGTTGTCAATTTATAGACGCACACATCGCGGGCCGGGGAGCTCTAGCCTAGCCTATTACCGGGCGCATCAGGGATTTGGCGGAACTTCTTTCTTTGGTTCTTCTATGGTGCTTAAATTCTTCAGATCGTCCTTTGAATCTTCAGCTAAAACAAAAAGACCTTTATAATTTTTTTGAAATTTTCATTCAAAAAGGTTTGCAAACTTATTAAGAGGAATTCATGGTTTTGTTTTCTTATTTTTTTTTTTCAAATATTGTGAATCGACTCCTTATAATGGGCCATTTTCCCCTTTCTGCTTTACTCGTATTTTTCTAACACGTATACCCGCGCGTTAACGCTCATGAAGACGATTTCATAGGGCCAAAATTACAACTGTGAAGTGAACACATTAGTAGGACTGGGATGTTAATGCAATAGTTGTAATTTTGGCCCTATGAAATTGTGAAGATAAATAAATATGTAATAATAAATTTATTTATTTAAGACCAACTTGGATCAATCACTGTTAGTAAACTTAAACCTGATATTAGTATGTAACATTGACAAAAATTAAATTTTTGATTTTACCATTTTTTTACGTTGTTTTACGAACATGTATAATACAGCAGTCATTTAAATATATGCTGTCAATCCTGTCCGCTTTCATAGTCAGGATGCTGTTGGTGCTAGCCCGCGCCCTGCGCACTAGGAATGTTGCTCGCTTGCGCATGGTGGATGGTGGTATAAAAGCAATCTACCCGCGAACATCCCTGACGCGCTACAGAACCCGGGCAGCCCCAGCAGCACCCTGAACGCATTGTTATATTGAACGCGCAGAGTTCTGTACCGTTTACGCGTAAAATTTTCCCACAGACTGCTGGTATAGAAGGAAGTGCAATATGCTCTGAAAAGACTGAGTTTTACTTCCTTCGAGTAGTGAGCAAATCTGCGAGCGATCATGTTCGCTCACGAAGCTTATAAAGTATGTGTAACTCACGCTTGACTTCGTCCTTGATCTGGCCGGGCTCCTTGTCGAGGCGCGGCCGCTTGCGCGGCTGCGGCGTGCGGTACGAGCGGTTGTCGCGCCGCCCGCCCTCGCCCTCGTCCTCCGAGTCCGAGAGCTCGCCGTCGCCGGTGATACGCTTGTCCTGTGACAATCGCAGAATAGGGATGATGGTTAAAAATATATCATTCTAATTAGTCCGCAAGTTAGATTATGGAAAAAAATTAGACACATATTTTTTCGTTTATCAAATAATTACATACATACATACATATACTCACGCCTGTATTCCCATGAGGGGTAGGCAGAGCACATGGATTCAAAAATCCAGTGCCACGTCTAGCAAATTCAGGGTAACCAGATGATTAAACGTGATATTGCGGTGACAGGTTGCTAGCCCATCGCCCACAATACACTAACCCTTTCCCAGAGTCGACTCTTACGACACCCACGGGAAGAAAGGGGGAGGTGCTATTCTAACCCGGCACCACACGGGAAATAATTAAACATCGACAAAGGTACAGATCATCAAACTTCCTGAGTGGGGGCTCGTGACGTCATGTTTGAGTAAAAATCAGTACAATTTTTAGTCAAACGTGACGTCACGCAAAACTTTTAGGCTCTGTCAAATAAAAGAAAAAATATAGGTATATATAATATTTTTTCGTATTCTATCTGACGGACTAAATAGTTTCTTCTAGTCATCTAGCGTGAGTTGATATGCAATTTTATAAAAAAAATTACATTCAATTGCTTTTCTCATATTGGAAAAAAAAAAGTATAATTTTACTCAGAATTTAGAGTATACACACACGTCATGACGCCTGTCTTCCCAAATGTGGTAGGCAGAGCGCACGAAACGTTACGCAGTCGAAACCGTGACCACTTAGCGTAATTTTTGGTTGAAAATAGATGAAAGAGGTGTAATAGTGATAGGTTGCTAGCCTGTCGCTTAACCACTAATGCATAACCAATGGCTACGAATGGCAGAAATTAATTAATTCATTAAGTAGGCTTAGTACAGCAAAAAGCGCGAGTCGTTTCGTTAGCGAGATAAGACTACTTGTCACTTTCTGTCGTCTCCAGTTAGACAGTGAGAGGTATAATCAATCTCGCGCGCAACTCTACTACTACCCAGTCGTGCTAAGCCTAATAATGTCAAGAGTTGATCATTTAGGTACTTAGATCGATCGCATTTTTACCTTATCACTTTGTGGTAGCCTTTCGTCTTTATCCACTTTATCTTCATCTTCCGATTCATCATTCACAGCATCCTCTGGTATCGCTTGAACCTGGGACAAAATAAATACAACATTTAAACTCATGCATCTCAATTTCTAAATATGAATGCATTCACAGCAGTGGTCTAAAAACGCCACAATGCCCCGGAACGGGTAGCGACGGGGCGACGGAATTGGTAGATGGTGGGCCGACCACAAAGTATTTGGTGGACTTGGGGGAGACCTTTGCCGAGCAGCATATTAGATGATATTTCCTAAGTAAAGTTTAGATTACCTGTACTCCAGGTGCGTGTGGCAGCATCCTCAGGTTTTCGAACAATCTGTTCTTTATTTTCTCTAAGTATTCAGGCGTATTCTGGTTGGACATGTTGCTAGGCGATATATGCAGTTTGAAGTCCGGTCCGAAGTATTCAAAGTAATCATTGTAAGGGAGTTCGTTGGCGATTTCTACGCCGAGGGCGACCGATGTCTCGTACGTCCAGCATCGGGATACGTTGCGAATTGTGTAGCTGCAAAAAGAACATTAGTTAATACTTGACATATTCAGTCATAAGTACCACTTTTTTTTGCAGCAGTATTTACGAGTTTTGCACAGAGCCATATTTATTATACAGGGTTACTTGTAACTCGACGTATTCCTGTTAGGACATGACAGAGGAGCTAAAATGCAATATTTTAACCCATCAAATGTATGGCCGAAAATTTACATAGAAAAAATTGTGCATCTGTTCCTACTGATTAAATTAAACCTCGATTGGTAAAACATGCCAGGCCAGGTCCTGACTTGAAACCAAGATAACATGAATATAAAAAGTTTATATTTACCCTCCTCCTCCTACAAGCAGGAACGGGAGACCGAATCGTTTTACTAGCTCAACACACCGCCCGTGCCCCCGCACCGTCAAGTTGAAGCATCCTAATCTGTCACCTGTGAAAGTTTTTAACATTAGTATGAGTACATCTATTAGGTTAGGGCTCATAATGTCCCACTCGCAAAATGTCCCTCCACCAAAATTACGTCCCTTTCTCAAATGGTCCCTTATGCAAAATACCCCAATCCCATTACGTCCCTTTCTCTAAACGTCCCTTTTTCAAAACGTCCCATTGTTTTCGCAAAATGGCCCTTCTGAAAAAGCCCCTTTCGCAAAATGTCCCGTTCGCAAAACTTCCCTTTCGTAAAATGTCCCACCTGCAAAATTCTTGTTTAAATAAAGAAACAAGTCTCTGTGAAAAATTACATGTTTGGTGTAAGCTATTATGTCCGACTGTACCTCATTGAGACGAATCAAATGAGCCCAAACTCGATAGGTTCGAACGAGACATTTTGCGGAAGGGACATTTTGCGAACGGGACATTTTGAGAAAGGGACGTTTTGCGAACGGGACGTAATTTATGTGACGGGACATTTTGAGAACGGGACATTTTGCAGAGAGGTCGTTTTGAGAATGGGACATTTATAAAAGGGACCTTTTGCGAAAGGGACAAAGGGGCATTTTGCGAGTGGGACATTATGAGCCCTAACCATCTATTAGTAGAATTTAAAAATAGAACTAATTTCATTATAAATAACCAAATCATTTTCTTAACACGTTCGACGCCAGTGACACAGCGTCTGTGTTAAAAACACTCTCAATGAAGCGCTGCCGGCGTCGAACGTGTTAATATGATATTTTACCTGTGAGAGAATCAGCGCCGCATTGCAGCACAACAGCACTAGGCTGGAAAGTCTCCATGACCTTAGAGATGATGGGAACAAAGATCGATTCATAAGACTCATCGTCCATTCCATCACGGAGAGGAATGTTCACGGCATAGTATTTCCCTTTGCCAGCTCCTATGTCGCGAAGATCACCTGAGGTAATAATTAAGTGTTAATACTGTTAATCAACATAAATTTGCAACTTAACTGCAAATTAATATGTTTAACTTATATAAACAATCTGTGGCTGTGACAATGACAACCCTATTCTTAATTCAGTGAAATTTCACCATTAACAGGTGTTAATAACTAGAGGGCACATGAACCAAATTTAGTGCATTGAGTATGTTATGTATACACAGTACATGTTAGGCCAGTCATTGCTCAGTATGACTTATCAACATTTCTAAATCTGAGTAATATTTTTACAGAAAGATGTTATCTACCTGTCCCAGGGAAGTACTCTCCATATTTATGGAAAGACACAGTCATGACTCTGTCAGTTGTGTAAAATGCTTCCTCGACTCCGTCTCCATGGTGGACATCTATGTCAATGTACAACACCCTCTGATGGTACTTCAGCAGCTCAAGAATTCCGAGTACAATATCATTTACATAACAGAAGCCCGAAGCTTCTGATTTCTTTGCATGGTGAAGCCCACCACCCCAGTTGATGCAGATTTCCGATGCCTGTAAAAATCAAAAGCTATTGACTAAAATTATAAAAACGGTTACCTAAGTTACTTTGAATAGAGACTATTATGGTCTATTTGCATTATATTACATGGTTATTATACCTGCTTATTTAATTTAACGGCGGCAGCTACTGAACCACCAGCAGACAGTTGACAAAACTCGTAAAGTCCATCAAACACTGGACAGTCTTCGCCAACATTAACTGTAAAAAAAATAATGATGAGCAAAACCTTCAATTTTTATTTAATTAATACATGCATGCAATAACCCCTGTTCCCAGATGGGGTAGACAGAGCACATGAAACGTGACATAGACAAAACTATTACAGCAGGACCTCTTTAATCCGAACTCTGAAAATTTTGCCCCCATTCGGATTAGTGGAGCGTTCGGATTATAGGGATATAGATAATAAGGGTATTTTTTATGAATAAAACTACTTAATACTTACATAAATAATACAATAAATGGCGGACGGACAACAAAAACAAATACGCGTCAGCCCACTCGACGTTCGGAAAGTAACTGGTGGGCGAGAGCGGGCCAGCGCGGCGGAGGAGGGCTCGGGTCAAAACGCGCAGGGGCGTTCGGATTACAGAGGGGTTTGGCTTCGGAGTAAAGAGGTCCTGCTGTATTATGACTATATCACGCTTTGCAGTCTCTTCTAGCATAGTTTAAGGTTTGCAAAGAAAGAAGAGGTAGAAGAGTAACAGCTAGCAACGGTTGCTAGCTGTTACTATTTTATGTGGTGTCCCACATGATAATATTTAATTAGAGAAGTTGTTAATTAAACATGCAACTTTACTTACATCTTTGCATCTGTTTGTTGTACTCTGACATATTATCTGGCCGAATTGATCGAAGGAATCTGATATAATCATCTGAGTGGAACTTTGTCATCTCATCTGCGGTTGCTTTATGTGGTCTCTGAAGGATATAAAAAAAAATTAAATGCTGGCTGCCCAAAAATACTAACACTTCATTTTTTTTAACAAATATGTGAAGTACTAACATAAATTTCCATTTTCCTGTACAGTCCATAATTTAACAATAAATTGTGAGTCATACGTATACGGTGCGGTTTCATAGGATGCCCCTGTCCATAATAGTAATTGCCAATATCACCTGTAATGAAAGATTACTATAGTAAAAAATAGAAAAATAAACATAAAATATCCATTTTCAACTTTCTATCATTATGTTACTCGGGTCACTTTGTAGCTTGACACATTCGCGTCTGTAGTGTACAAATGAAGGTGCGAACGAAACGATCAGACCAATGAGAGCGCAGATCACGGTACAGACGCCTTAAAATGCGTCGTTACACAATTCACTAAAAGTAAAAAGATGAATACCTAGCACTTTCCAATTTGCGATTGCAAATAGAAATGTTAGCTAAATACGAGTTTAAAGTATTAAATGCATAAATTAAAACTTCTAACCGGTATTTATATAAAACATAAAAGAAGTACGGAAAGTCCCTAGTGGCGGGTAACAACTTGGTTATTAATACTTACTATCGTAATAATAACACACTCTTTTCTTGCTATGTGGTTGCATAGCCATTATAACAGCAAATATCAGTAAATAAAACTCGAGTAACTATAATCAAGTGATATTTTCTTGAATAACACCACGAAACTATTAAAAACAGCACACATGAACGGCACCTCTGTCTGTGTAAACCGCAGAAACCGCTTGCTTGCTTGCTCTAATATTATTTTCAGTGTTGCCAACTATATCTCTACCAAATGGGGCCGTGAAAACCACCAGAAAACACTAAAATTTTCTGTAGCTGAACCAAAGCATGAAAGTACAACTAAAAAAAAAAGACTTACTTACTTAAAGATTTTAATAGTAATAAACTGTGTTTTGATCTTTACAAACAGGTGAAGTAGATCATAACGCTATGATATTAACTAAAGATGATCAGAATTATATCAATTGTGTTAGTGGTCAAATTCTCAACTTACCACTAACTGAAATAATCTATTCCACTAAAAAATCCACTTGCTACTAAAACTAATATTTTCCTGCTAAAACACATGTCTAAACCACCAGATCTAGTGGAAAATCAACGAAGTTGGCAACACTGATTATTTTACTTTAATTCACTCATTCATTCATTTTGTTCATTCAATCATATCGTGACAATCTCCATGAACATAATAAATAAGGACAGCGTAGTTGCCACTAAAAGCTGTGCCAAGATGAAAAACCTGTTAAGGTTTTATTGAGATGTGATTCCTCTATGACTAAATTTAAGATCTGCTGTCATGTCATAATATTCGTTTGTTCTGTTTGTGTCATTGTTGTTTTTGCTAAAAATTATATTTGTATGTCTCAATAAACTGCTTTTTTAGTTAAATCTTTTAATCTGCGATCTGCTACGGCGTCCACAAAGTATACGCCGTCACAATAGCTACCAGAGATGCAGTGTGTCCCTTTCTAATAGGATGACAATGAGATTTTTGCAATATGAGCCATTCAATGTCGTAGTCTTACATACATCACGCTTAAATTCCCACATGGGTTGGTTAGAGTATTTTTATGCACATTTTTAAAGTTAAATTTGATCATCTACGCTTTTCAATCAGTAAATGCAAAGCGTTTTACAATTACATGTACTTCAATTATTAAAAAGCGTTGAAATTACTCGTCCATTTCTCTGTTTACTCGATTGTTAACTTCTGTTATAAGGAGGTACATTAATAAACCGTGACCAATTTCACAATTCGATGTTTTTTTGAGCATAATTTAGTTTCCTTGTCTTAAGTAGTTAGCTTATCTGTTAATATTGTAGGCAAAAAACATGTCTATCACAAACTATATGAAATTTAATATAATATATAATCATATACGCCTATTTTCCAAAATGGGGTAGGCAGGGCACACGAAATGTGAAATAGACATAACCATGAGTATGACTATTTCACGCTTCGCAGCCACTTCTAGCATTATTTTAAGTTAAAAACAGATGGAAGAGGACGAAGAGGTAGCATAATAGTGAGAAGTTGTTAGCCTGTCACCTAAAGAAACCCTATACCCATGTCCTTAGTCGCCTCTTACTAAATCCACCGAAGAAATGGAGAGGTGCTATTCTAGATCCAACACCACACGGGACCACGGGACATGAAATATAAATAATTTTGTATAGAGGTATGGGCAAATATTCTGGCCACAGATTTTTTTATTTTATTTTTAACATTCTTCATTTTTTCGAAAACTGTAATAATAGTAAAACAATGATGTTCCTATAACAGAGTTCGACATTTCGTAATCGATTCCCTATTACACGATTCCTTGACTTTACTTTGTAATCCGCTACTACATATGTGTCAGAATCCTTGTAATGAAATCAAGTGCAACGGTGTATTACCATTACATACGAATACGAAGGAATCTGTAATCATCTATCTATACAAATATTACAATAGGGAATGGATGATTTTTTTAGATATGCTTGATTATTTTTCTAATGATAGGAATAACCTTCCTTAATCACGGGACAAAGTATTAGATTTTTCCGATGCGCGATGTATTTTATGAAAATAAAAACATTTTACCCGCCCACGATGCGGTACCATTACGGCTGATAAGACATTTTTTATAAGCCTGTTTAATTAAAAAAAAACAGCTACTTTTATCTGTGGTACACAATGACGTTTGACACTGACATTGATGGATATGAAATGCCCCCATTCATGATAGCTCCGGAACGTGGGCCAGACTCACATCCAAACGGAGTGACGCCGGTAGTTTTAGGACAACTGGATTTATACTTAATACTATAAAATATAATAATATTATAAAATAAAAATGACGTTCTGTTTAATTTGACATTAAAAAAATGTTTGCATATTTTCTAGCATTATTTTACGACAATTAACATATTTTTAATAAATTTAGCATTGCGTTGGCAATACTGTTGAGAACTGAAGAGCCGGAGCGACGCCATTCAATGGGCAAATCCAGTTGTCCTAAAACTACCGGCGTCGCTCCGTTTGGATGTGGGTCTGGCCCACGTTCCGGAGCTATCATGAATGGGGGGCATTTCATATCCATCAATGTCAGTGTCAAACGTCATTGTGTACCACAGATAAAAGTAGCTGTTTTTTTTTTAAATTAAACAGGCTTATAAAAAATGTCTTATCAGCCGTAATGGTACCCCATCGGGGGCGGGTAAAATGTTTTTATTTTTATAAAATACATCGCGCATCGGAAAAATCTAATACTTTGTCCCGTGATTAAGGAAGGTTATTCCTATCATTAGAAAAATAATCAAGCATATCTAAAAAAATCATCCATTCCCTATTACTCATGGGCGCACCCAGGTTCTAGGTAAGGGGGGAATCCGATTTTTATAAGCTACTTATTAATAAAGAATAAAAAAAACCGGCCAAGTGTGAGTCGGACTCGCGCACGATGGGTTCCATTCCAAACCAGCAAAAAAGAAATACGTTTTATTCTACGGGAGCCCCCCTTAATTATTATATATTTTTTATTTTTAGTATTTATTGTTGTAGTGACAATACAAACACATGATCTGTGAAAATTTCAACTGTCTATCACGGTTCTTGCGATACATCTTGCGGAATGGTGACCAAAAAAACGGCTAAAATATCATGTTTTCTCTATGGGAGTCCCCCTTTATTTTTTTATGCCTGTGTGTTTAAGAGAATTAAGTCTCTTGAATGTTGGACATAATAGTGTGCATTACCCATTCAATATATTTTAATACTTTCCTATAATATGTTTCTAAAGTTGTAACGGTTCCAACGCTATAATTAAAAAAAATGTTTGAGGACCTCCTATTTTTCAACTTTTTTACTTTCAGATTTTATCCTACGCTAACATTACAATTACCTAGATGGATTCCAAAATTCATCGTTTTAGGTAGTCTGGAAGAGGGTTAGAATAGAACAATTAAAATAAAAAAAATTGTATGGGGACGCCCCCCCTCCATTTTTTAACTTTTTTATTTAATTTTATTATCATTATAACCGTTTGAGCTAGCTATGGGTAGTAATTAAAGACACCTAGTTTCATATGCTTACGTTAAAGAAGTTTTGAGTGATACAAGGGTCAAGAGTGGCACCAAGGGGTTCGACTCGTGTAACATTACAATCGGTGCTGGCTAGCCAGTTCATTTGCTTGAACTTGGCTTAACCCGCTGCCACGTGTGTAGATTTGCAAAAATATTCTATTGCAAACAAATGCCAAATTTTCGTTTTCTACATTTTTATCGGTTAAAGTACTACATAAGTTTTTAATTCGTAGGGACGTCAACATTATCCAGGGGGGGGGGCAGCTGCTTCACCTTGACCCCCCCCTCGGTACACCCATGCAATCACTAGTACCTAATTAGTAATCATTGTCAATTCCAAATTACTGCAATTGATGACCAGAACAGAAAATCTTTCAATATACGCAATTTTTATTGTTTAAACTATTTTATTAAAAAAAAACTATTTCATTTGAGTGACGTTAACGAAATTGACGCATTGAAAACGTTTGGCATTTAACTGTAGTAGCATTACTTAAGTAGAAATTAAGAATTAAGATTACAGTAGCGGTTTATAATACCGATTCCAAAGGAATCAATTACAAATGTAATCACGTGACACTATTACAGTAATTTTGATAACCTAGGTAATGAATTACTGAGGAATCACAATTACTCGAATGTAACCGTGTAATTAATTCCGACAGTAATTGATTACGCCCAACACTGTCCCACATTGCAAAGGTTCATGGTCAATGTAAAAGCCCTAACAGAACAGACGACCATTTGAACGGCCAACCGCTGAACACACGTTCGAATTTGGTTTGGAGCCAACCAAGTTCATGGTTCGGACCAAACCAAATTTGGTCGTCTGTTAGTGCTTTAAGGATTATAGTAAGTAAGTAAGTAAGTAAGTAATTTTATTGATTAACATAAAAGACGTAATACATGAAATAAATCCTGGCCATTGCACTAGACACAAGGTCTGTATCGCAAGTGCCAGATTAACTAATAACTAAGGCGCTTAAATACTAAACAAAGACAGGGCAGGGACACAAGCAAAATAAAGAAAACATGATAAGGATATCACTAGTAAATATGTATGTGTGTGTTCGCGAGTTCATGCGTGTGTGTGTGTGGACATATTATGGCGACTTAAGGGGTTACCATTACAAAAAAAGTAGACTTGATAGTGAATATGTTGTCTATTAAATTAAGTGTATATTAAAAACGAATAAATTAATGCGATTTTAATTCTTTGACACAAAAACATTAAAATAAAATTATAATATGAATTTTCAGATAAGTTTCTTGGGCGATATTTTTTGACGTGAAGATTTTTTTAGGCTGGCAAGAGTGGCGAGAGGAGTGAGCGGGACACACCGCTCTGTGGTAGCTATCTCACCTGTACTCATCTTGCATCTATGTAAGGTTTCACGAAAAAAGGACTTTATTGCCTTGTGATATAGTTTATATTAATAAATTAACATTTCCGAAGAGCGCGACCATGTTAGTGCTTCAGGTACCTTCCTACATCAATGACAATCTCTCATTCACTTGTTCCCTTCGCTATTGGTCGATTCTGATCTGTCTGTTCACTGTTCGGATAATTACCAACCGTTAAAATACCGACCTCGAAATCTTTACCTTCCTTTTTTGCCAATAATAGATCACTTCAAAGTTGGAACTTGAAATAATTCTAATATAATACTGTCATTACGTAGGAATTAACGGCAAAGAAATGCAATAAAACCGAGAAAGCTGAATTTTTGATATGACGTAGAGAATGCCCAAAAAAGCTTAACTTGAAATTGTCGACCAAGATTTCCTATGTGGGTTTTCCGCCATCTTGAAAAAAAAGGTTAAGATTGGTTTTTTGACAATAACTCGGCTATCCGACGAGATACGATAATTCTGTCAATAAGTTTTTTTTAGCTCTTTTTGTGCTCTATAACTTATGCGTAAAACATTTTTGCTTTACATGCATTGTTATTAAGATATCAATCGAAAAAGACGAAAATGATTTTTGGCCGATATCTCGATAACGATGCATGTTACGCAAAATATATTCAGGCATAAGTTATAGAACATAAAAAAAGCTACAAAAAACTATCTGACAGAATTATGGTATCTCGTCGGATAGCCGAGTTATTGTCAAAAAACCAATCTTAATCTTTTTTTCAAGATGGCGGAAAATCCACATAGGAAATCTTGGTCGACAATTTCAAGTTAAGCTTTTCTGGGTATCCCCCACATCATACCAAAAATTAAGCATTCTGGGTTATTTTTTTTCCAAAATGTATAAAATTATTGCACTCCACGACGACCAATCAGGTCAAAGCGCTGCCATTGCGCGCCGTCAACTTGCCAACTGGACGCGCTGGACAGAAAAAATAAAATCTCACTTCGTGGACCGCGAGAGATCGCAATTTTTGTCAAAAAATTAAATAAAACACCAAATTGTAAGTCAGAATATGTTCGAAAAGTATTATCTTAGCAAATTAAAAGATATTTGTCACCAAAAAATAGGAAATAGCCAAAAAAACAAAGTTCATTATCTTAATTTGGTTTTCGGTCGATATCTCGATAACGATGCATGTTACACAAAATTTATTTTCGCATAAATTATAGAGCATAAAAAGAGCTACAAAAAACTCCATGACAGAATTATCGTATCTCGTCGCATAGCCGAGTTATTGTCAAAAACCCAATCTTAACCTTTTTTTTAAGGTGGCGGAAAACCCACATAGGAAATCTTGGTCGACAATTTCAAGTTCAGCTTTTTTGGGCATTCCCTACGTCATATCAAAAATTCAGCTTTCTCGGTTCATTTGCATTTCAAAATGTATAAAATTCCTGTATTAAATAGGGTATTTGACAACACAAAGTTTAGCTTCGGAGTTAGCTTAGTTAGTTGGTTTGGTCATGTAAAGAGGATGGATGAAAGAAGATTTACTAAACAAATTTATACGAGGAATGTGGATGGGTGCAGTGGGAGGGGAAGACCTGGACGGACGTTCCGTGACCGAATCGCGGACGTTTTAGAAACAGGTCAGGTCAAGAGACGTCAAGAGTACCCGAAACCGACAAGCATGTATGAGGAGTTTAATGAATGTGGATGAAGCAAAAGAGGTATGTCAGGATCGTAGCTAGTGGAACGAAGTAGTCTTTGCCTACCCCAATGGGAAAGAAGCGTGACATTATGTATGTATGTATGTAGCTTCGGAGATTGTCACCTTTGTTTACCTGCATGTGACGTCACAAGTTACAGGCGACATGCGATTGACTCCATTTTCTAAACAGCGTTAATGGCGCGAGTTTGAGAATTTGAACTTTAATATTTATTTTCCTTATTAATTCAGACAAGAATCTAAAACTACTAATATATCGTGTTTATTACATAATGGAAAATTGACTAAAAGTATATTTCAAAAATTATCAAAAACCCTATTCTGCTAGCTCACTCTTTAAGCAGCAGTGCGTATTTTAGCCCTGCACCTTCTTTTTTAGAATCTAGTACCTATCTCATTTCTACTCATTTGTTTGATGCATTCAGATTTTTCTAAATTATCCTGTTGTATTTTGTTGTTTTTGGTTTAATTACTGATTACTTATGAGTAATATTCAGACTTAGCAAAACATATTTTTATAATTATTTACGTAATCAGGTACGAACTAGTACTTAAAAATGTAATAGTGTCAGAAAAAAATCCATACAGTTTGGGGCTCCCGAATAAAACAGTTAAGTAAACACTTTTCTTAAAATATTTTCTGAACAACATAACGATAGGTTTCTCAAAAAGTCGAATTATACATCACTCAGATAACAGAAATAATCACAAAAAAAGATTGAAAAAAAAAAATACTCAAGGGATACATCGAATCAATGTACCTTACTGGATCAATGTGTCCTTATAGATTTTTATATTTATCGACTTGTTTATTAAAAATTGTATATAAAACTATATTAAAAAACACTTTCAAACGCTATCAGTCTAATTCGAAGGAATGAACACACAAAATTGACGGATAAAAGTGGTGTTAGGATAAATTCGAGTATCTGAGAAAATGTTGGTAGGCGTCATTTACACATTTTTATTTTTTACTCACTGATGGCGAATGGAAAATTGGAGGGAAATTTCATCAGTCTTCCATTGCTGTAGTATCCTTTCAAACCCTGTCCTACCCCAATTCTACACCTCCCTTCACACTTTTCTTCCTATCTGGTTCCCTTTTCCCTGTCCATTTCCGCCAATCTAAGGTCTGCCGTGCCGAGAGATGCGTGACTAGAGGCGTGTCTAGTCTTTAGCGTGCCAATCCGCCTTGGGGACCAGGCAATCCCCTATTAATGGCTTGCCTTATCCTGGCATGCGGGGCTCTGCCAGGAT
>BHDV01063432.1:7780-21113 GCA_005406045.1 Adoxophyes honmai
ACCCTTTCCCAGAGTCGACTCTTACGACACCCACGGGAAGAAAGGGGGAGGTGCTATTCTAACCCGGCACCACACGGGGGTAATATCACACGTACGTATATAATAATATTTCTAAACGTCACAGCATGTTATGTTCTGAAATTCAAAACCATTTCGATGCTTCGTCAATGACTTCAAAGCAAACGACCTACCCTCATTACAGCGATACATAATTCGGCGCATTTCAGACACTCATATGCGTGGTATTGTACGACCGATGAGCGATGATTAGAAATTTACAGACACGTTAGTTTTATCATCAAGTACTTTCATCATCATCATCATCATCAGCCTATATACGTCCCACTGCAGGGCACAGGCCTCCTCTCAGCATGAGAGGGCTTGGGCTATAATTCCCACGCGGGCCCAGTGCGGATTGAGAACTTCACACACAACGTTGAATTACTTCATTGCTGTGTGCAGGTTTCCTCACGATGTTTTCCTTCACCGAATAAGCTCGTGCTAAATATCAAATTCGATATCGCACAAAAATTCCGAAAAAAATTCAGAGGTGCGAGCCCGGGGTTTGAACCCACGACCCTCTGTTTGAGAGGCCACAGGTCGAACCGCTGGGCTACCACGGCTTCAAATATTCTATCAATATGTATGTATGTGTAAATCAAAATGTATCGTGTCTGGATTGATCTCATCTGCTTAATGGGCTCACCGCACTCTGGCCGTGCGTAATTAATCAATTCCTCACATTAATTGGAGTTCAGCGATCGACGTCTGTGTGCGATGCGCCCAAGTTGAGGCAATTTTGATGGCCTGATGCACTTCAAGCGTGGGCCTTTTGTATGACTGTACCATACATACATATAAAAACGTCTGTTGTGAAATTCTGGCAGTTTGAGGAGTCAGTACTACTGATAAGAGTGCACTTGCACTGCAGTTACATAATTATTATGTACCTATACATAAATTGCACTTATGCCCAAATGGGAAAGGCAGAGCACACAAAACGCTAAATAGTCCAAACCAGGACCATTTCACGTTTCATAGCGACTTCCAACATATTTTTTAGGTTCTAAGTTAAGACATACAATACCTAGCAGTTGCTAGCCAGTCGCTTATAACATAGGTATTTAACTTTACCTTATCTTAGTCTCCACTCTTAGTTATCCACCGAAGAAATGGAGGGCTGTTCCCATTTGTGGAAGTTCCCGTTCTAATATATCAAATTTCACCTAAATTACTTTTAAATTAGCGTACCGCCGACTCCGATCCACAGTAACCTCGCAAAGTATTCCAAAAACTCGAAAAAACAAAAAACTTCTACCTACCCAACTTCAGGCCATTGTGTATAAACAAAACACCTTCCTTATTTACTGTTCGAGAGTTAGAAAATTTGCGTTTCCGTCCCCAAAAAACGTAGCCTTTGAATTCACTTCCTTAAAATACCCCTTTTTAGTCCGTCTCAAACCGGCCGGGTAATCCTTTGAAATTCTCACTCAAAACAATTCTTCATTGTTGATTACTTCCCTCCCTTTGTTTTCTTAAAGACAGCATTAATCACTACTGCGGTGAATAAATTATGTTTTGGAAAAACTGGGCAATCGGGGTTTTGACAATGTTGGGGCTTTGAGGTTGATTTGTATTTTGTTCTGTAACGTAGCTAACTAACTCGTCTATGAACTCGACGTTGGGGTGTCAAAATAATACCGCTGGCTCATGTAGTAAAAAATATGGGTCATCTGAACCACCAGGTGACCCATCTAGAACGATATAAGGGCATAAAATAATAAGATTCAGCACTATGCCGTCACTTGTAAGCTGTTTATCTCGATTATTTCCTCTTGTCGCATGATTTTTGTACGGGGTTGCGGAATAATGGATTAGAACTGGTATTGAAATAGTATGAAACTGGTGCCGAAATTAAGGTCAGGATATTGTGTTTGATAATCGAAAATCGATTCCTGTTCATGTGGAGGAGAAAAAAAAAGGTTTTGACGCAAACTAACACACACACACACACAAGCATACCTACTCGCGCGCTGACAAACAAAATCTATACTAATATTATAAAGCTGAAGAGTTTGTTTGTTTGAACGCGCTAATCTCAGGAACTACTGGTTCGAATTGAAAAAATCTTTTTGTGTTGGATAGAACATAGGAAGGCTTTGGGCTATATAACATCACGCTGCGACTAATAGGAGCGAAGAAATATTCGAAAATGTAAAAAAACGGAGGGAATTAGTCACTATTCCACGCGGACGGAGTCGCGGGCACAGCTAGTACGTGTATATAAGGGGATTTTCAATATCAAAAAAAATATAGAAAATGCCATTATTGTTTGCCCGCTTTAAGTAAAAAGAGGTGTTTATTTGCAGAATACAATTAAAAACGATACAAAGACGAAAATGATTTGCTTCGATCAATTCTATGAATAGAAATTGGGAGAAAACAAAATACGACCACTTTTGCTACTCAAACTCAGTCTGCAGACGACAGGTGAGGCCTATTTTTTTAGGACAACCAATTAGTTACGTAAACATTCGGTAGTGATACTATTTGATGTAAGAAATTGAGGTAGGGTAAACGTACCCGTGTTCAACACTGTAGTAGTTAAATATCGTCGCCATTGAGTTGATGTTAGGATAAAAATGACGTCATTTTAGTTAGTAACCTCATCTAAACGATAACAGATACCTACATTATGATCTTGATATTTTACGTACAGTCAAGGAAATTTAATACCTGTGCCACTTTGAACCTTTTTATAGTGAGTTTCATATGACTTTGATTATTAGAAAGTATGGTGTGTCACAGTGACATTTCTCGTGAAAAGGTACAGAGTGGCACAGTAATCAATTTCCTTAACTGTACAATACAATATTATGTACTCACCTCTTTCCCATAGGGGTAGGCAGAGACCACTTCATACGTGCACCAGTTTCGGATACTCTTGACTTGATTTGTTTCTTAAACCTCCCCGATTTGGTCACGGAACGTTCGTTTAACTAGGTCTTCTTCTCAAAACACACGCATCAACACTTCCCGTACAAATCTGTTCAGTAAATCTTCTTTTATCTATCCTCTCTAAGTGATCGAACCAACTAAGCATACTAAACTTTATTCTATCTTAGTCACTACATCTACTTTTGATATTTTACATACATACATACATAAAATCACGCCTGTATTCCCAAACGGGGTAGGCAGAGCACACAAAACGCTACACAGACAAAACGATGACCATTTCACGTTTTAATATATAATATTTTTAAGGGTTTGAGGTAGCAGATACAATGGTGACAGGTGGCTAGCGTGTCGCCTAAAGTATACCTTAACCTATGTCCTTAGTCGCCTCTTAAGACATCCACGGAAGAAATGGAGAGGTGTTATTCTAAACCCGACACCACACGGGTAATATATAATAATATTTTACATTACAATAAAAAAAGAACTTGCTATAAAAATTACCGGGTGACCACACGTATGTATTGTTATCACAAAAAACTTATTTTAATTTACCAACCTCGTAAATTAAAATAAGGTCAATATATTTTAAGAATCAAAAGGCTTTTTTATTTTGATTTTTATTTCTTTTATTTATCATGTTACGTTAAGGTGTCGAACTACCGAACGCTTACCTTCTCAAAAATGTTCATTTCGATTTTCTGTTACTATTGCAAAATTTGTTAAGACTTGGCTATCAATAAATTATTCATGACTGTATTTTCTACTCCGCAAATAAATAACAATTTAAGTTTCGTAAACTTTCTATTTAAGTTATATTGCAGTTTATGTAAATTGTTGGGATCAAATCTAGTAAATTCATTTTTATTCACTTTTGATGGTTGGGCTTACTTTAAATATATGTAGAAACAAAATACCAAGCTCTACCATATTTTTGCAAGCTTTTATTTATTTTAATATCACTGGGAGCCGCTTTATTTATTCATACTTAGTTAGTTTTTTTAGCTGACAGTAGAATATAGGTTAGGTTAGGTGTATGCTATACCTAAAGAAATTTTTCCATATTGAGTATTAGGACGTTAGGTATTATGACTAACAATCATTATGGTATTATCATGGCAAACATTAATCATCCAATTTAACTTGTCCTGATGTGCGTTTGTTTCTCTGTATCCAAATCCTGCAAGTTAAAGTTAATCCACTTCAAATTACCATTAAAAATATCACTATAGCAAGTATTTTTTTTAGTAATATTGTCCCTTCACAACAATTTCTCCCCTCGAATCCCTACCAATCTACGCTCGGCAGAGGCGAGCCAAGTCCCGACATTTTAAGAATTTACAAGCGGTGGCAAACTTACAGTTTAATACTTCAAACAGCGTTTAGCAAACTCTTCTTAATTATTTCGCGGCATTCCAGGGTGGGGCGTAATCCTTGGTTACTAAGTACAGAAGGATTTGTGTTTTAATTTTATGTTTTAGGGTACCGTGGTAACAGCGTTGCAAATTATGACGACGGTCAAATTTTGCGGCGTGGGTACTTTTTAAGCATGATGTAAAATGTTTCTTAATTACTTAAAAGTTTTTAAATGTTGTTAGGAAATAGGTTTATGTATGCTTTAGGCAAACAACTTGTCACTATAATTAATTATACTACTTCATCCATCTGTTTTCAAAACTAAATCTGTGCTAGAAGTGGCTGCGAAGCTTGAAATGGTCATAATCATTTTTTTTTCTATGTCACGTTTCGTGAGCTCCGCCTACCCTATTTGGGAACATAGGCGTGATTGTATGTATGTATGTGTAATTGTGTATGTATGTAATTTGTAACATAAGCCGGCAATATTACTAAACTTAATTGTATGATTATACGTTCTATGTTATGAAACAAGGCTGAATAATAAAGTACCCGAAACTGTTGAGCGTGTTATAACAAGAGGGATAAATGTGACTGTTGCAAGAGAAGTTTGCCAGAATAGGAGCGAATAGCGCTCTGTTGTCTCTGCCTACTCCGCAGGGAATAGGGCGTGATGTCTATGTGTATTTACTACTTACTTATAGGGCGTTTCAATTTCATAATTTTATCAAACAGGTTTGCACCCATTTTAAAAATTACATTAACACATGGCTCTCTTTAATCACATACGACATGCTAACAACATAAAATTAAATGTAACAAATACTCTTTTAGCACGGAAACATGGGACTAACGACTATATTATGCGAAAAATTAATAGTGGCTGCGTATTTATCAGAAGTTGTATTTTTACAAGGTGTCATTTAGTTTCCTAGTAATATGTTGTCGGGATGTGAACAGGACAGGCGACTAAGAAAATAGATTAAAGTATTATTTAAGACGACAGGCTAACAACCTGTTACTATTAGACCTGCCAACTTGAAACCTAAAAAGTATGCTAGAAAGGGGCCATGTAACGTGAAATAGGAATGAATTTGTCTATGTAGCGTTTTTATGTGCACTTTTTACCCCATTTGCGAATACAGGTGTGATGTATCTATGTATGTTATGTATGTATGGCTCCGATGTTTGTTTGTCTGTATTTAAATATTATAGTCAATAATTTCCGTGTGGTGTCGGTATATAACAACACCTCTCCATTTCTTCCGTGGATGTCGTAAGAGGCGACTAAAGACATAGGTTAAGGTATGTTTTAGGCGACAGGCTATCAACATGTCACTATTCCATCTTTACAAACCTAAAACTACATTTCCTGGAAGTGGCTGCGAAGCGTGATATAGTCATAATCATGGTTTAGTCTATGTCACGTTTCGTGTGCTTTGCCTCCCCATTTGGGAACACAGGCGTTGTAATTGTATGTATGTAGTCAATAGCAAAACATTTTTTTTTAAACCCAATGACAATACAACGTTTAAAGGTGTTATTGGTTCATTGAACTGACTGGGTATTGTAGACCACACAGATCTATTGCAGATGGGGAACTTCAAAGACAAAATAAAATGTATCTCTCCAAGAAACAGATCCTGAAAGTTTTCTAACGGAACCCGACACACAAATCTTTTGTCAGACTTGGCGTTCTTTCCACAGGTCAACGTTTGGGTCGGACTCGACTTTATTTGAATGGAAACTTTGTGATTATTTCAATGGATTCTGTCATTAGCAACTGGATTCTCCATTTCAGCTCATTCACGGACAAAGCAGTTGTTTTTGTGATATGTGGTTTTAGTGAAAGGACTTTGAGAAAGTAATTAAGAACGACTGGGTTTTCTATTTAATTAGATGCTGGAGAGTGTTGCACTTGTTAAGGCGCAGCGCAGACGACAGACTTTTGTGCGATCGAGTCTGCGGAGCAATAAAATCTCTGAATGGCGCGCAGACAGTTTCCATTCAGAGTTTTTATTGCTCCGCAGATTCGATCGCACAAAAGTCTGTCGTCTGCGCTGCCTCTAAAGACTTGGATGAGGTCAGATTCTATTTGGCTACCTACCAGAGAACCGGCAGACTCACACATACATCACGCACGTATTCTCGGGTAGACAGAGCACACAAAACGCTGTATAGACAAAACCATATTTTGGCCGTTTTCAGTGGTCACCATTCTCCGATCTGTATCTCAAGAACCGTGATAGCTAGGAAGTTGTAATTTTTACAGAATATTGAATATTGTATTGTCATTACAATAACAAATCCTGAAAACAAATTAATAATAATAATTAAGGGGGTTTCCATACGTCAAACGTGCTTTTGTGCAGTTTTTAGTACGGAACCTATCGAGCGCGAGTCCGACTCGCACTTGGCTGGTTTTATAATGACTGTGCCACGTTTTTGCAGAGCATTTAAAAAAAAAGTTCTCTAACGCTTTACTGTCTGTTTTTAGTACTATTACTGTGATAATGTATTTGGGTAAATATTCGGCCGTTTGAACCGCTGTCATTATTCTCAACACATTTTTTATCAGATTTCTTAAGAAATTGGTACAATAAGTGTGTTATATAGTGTCTGTGCCTTATAGATAAGTACATACTAGACTATTATGTACACTTTTCTCAAAGAATCTGTTAAAAAAAGTGTTGAGAATAATGACAACGGTTCAAACGCCTGAATATTTACCCATTTATTACCTAGGTACAGTTTTTCAGTAGCATTTTGTGAATATTTTTATTTATGTACTATTTAAACATGACTGTGTATTGCCTCTCTTTCTGTCGCTCTTAATAGTTAAGTTTGCTGATGCGCGATTGTTTGTGATATTCGCGGTTGCCGCCATTCAAACATTTATTTCTTTGCAGGTCGTACAAATGTTGTCTTTGAATATTTTTCAAAATGGATATAAAGTAATTAGACATCAAAATACTCGTGATTCTATACGAAATTAGCCTTTAGAAGCTCATTACACAATTTAACATTCGTATATTCGCCTTTTATTTTGAACAGTCACAAAAAAAAAAACTGTTACAAATGTTAACCATAACGTAGAGTAGATACAAACAGTTCTACTTACACTGCTTCCCCAAACAAGTACAACCAACTCATACCAGTACAAATTGAATAGCACTAGTACTTTAAGAAGTTAACGTTTGCTGGCGTCGCTGGATCTAACTCACGGAACGTGGACCGAGTTTAAAGCAATTTGGACTTTACCACGCGGTAAATCTGTTTAGTGTTGTGTGGCCGGGAACACAGATTATCGTGCAAGTTGTATGTCGAGTGGGGCTAGGAAACGAGCGTTTGGATTTTCTATGATCCCCGTGTCGTTTATAATGTTAGGGGTAATATTGCTCTCTTTCTACTGTTACATGCATCACGCGACATTGAAACTTACTGTGTAACCTGAGCGTCCATATTTCATTGGACGACGCTGAATCAAAATCGGTTTCGCTTCTATACAAATAAATATTATTGTTTTTCTCTTTGCTAAGACATTCGTTAACAACAGCAGTATCTTTTTATTTTACACTGATTATGAGACCGTTTTGAAGTCATTGCGCGTGCTTTGACAATCATAAAAATGCGCGGCGAGCGCCAGCCTACTGCCGTAAACCTTACACTAGGTCTAGCCAGTGGAGTATACCTAAACTGTGGATTGGACCCCCCTGACGTAACTAACTAAAGTCTATTTCAAGCTGACAAATTTTCTATTAAAGTAAATTATGACAGCAAATTACCACAAAATGTGGAGCTCTTCGACTAAGTTAGTTTTTTATACATACATACAGACATATTCTCACACCTGTATTTCCCAAGAGGGGTAGGCAAAGCACAGAGGATTGTTCGAGGCTTAAACCACTAAGGTAAACATCCCTGTGCTCGACACTGAACTAATACACGGCACTTGTAACCTTAATGTCTTAGTAAGACAGGTGACAAATAGGGGTCATCCACTGGGCGTTGAGGCGTCGAGCATTGGTACATTTACCTTATTGTTTTTTCAATTCGCAATTATGCACAATACTCAAAGACACCTACGGGTGTAGAATCGCGAATAGGAAGAAAGTACAATAATGGCTTAAGTGTTAAATCCTTCACAGTGTTAAAGCATTTCCGCCCCGCTTCTGCTCATGCAGAGGCGCACTCCCCGCCGCCTCCCTGGCCCACCTGCTATCCTATGCATGGCAAGCGCGATTTTTATCTGACAACAATTTACATGCACTGGCAGAACTCCCGGCCTGCGCACAAGCAAGTCCGCGATAATGCGTTTTTTAAACACTAAATTATTTTTAAATGCCCGTTAAAATATGGCTGCGACGGTTTCATAAGCTGCGATGTTTATTGCTGGCTTTTGAGGGTAGTTGTGCATTTTAATAGAAATGTAACTTCTTTAATAGACTTTTTTTCTAAAGATAGAGTAAATTCGCCTAGCGCTTTTTTCAGGTGAAAGCGATGTGCGTATTTATTATTTTATTCGAAAATCGTGTCTAACTTGCCGGGACTAGGATAACTCTTCTCCATTTCCTCCGTGGATTCCGTAAGAGGTGTCTAAAAATAAAAAGGCGTAAGTATACTTTAGGCAACAGACTAGCATCCTGTCACTATTACCTATTAACTTAGTGTTTAGTCGCCCCTTACGATATCCATGGAATGAATGGAGAGGACTAAAGACATCCCGTTTAGGTATGCTTTGGGCGACATGCTAGCAATTCGTCACAATTTTTCTGCCTCTTCCATCTGTTTTAAAAATTAAACTTATGCTAGAAGTTGCTGCGAAGTGTGAAACAGTCATAATTATATTTCCATCTTCTTTACGTTTCGTGTGCTCTGCCTACCCCATTTGCGAACATAGGCATGTATGTTATGTATGTATTAAGTATTTATTTTATCAGATTCTCTTATAGTGTTTTCGCAATCGAAAGTCTTAGCCAAACTAGACCCACTCATGTTTTTGTATCACGTTTTTCCACTCTCACAACTTTTGGGTTGTGGAGTGCCGTAAAATTGGGTGAGTAACCCAACTTCTAACGTGTGGGAAGACTAAAGATTACAGAAGGTAGTGGTTTCAGTGCTTCGTAGTCAAAGGGTAAAAAAGGGGACCCTATTACCAAGACTTCGCTGTCTGTCTGTTACCAAGCCATTCAAGAATCGCGGTAGACTCCTGAAAATTAAAAAAAAAAATGATTCTGTCGTCGCTAAATAGCAAAAAAGTATTGAAACCAATATAAAACACATATTAACATACGTACATACATACATATCGGCTGTCCCAAATCAAAACCTAGTAAGTCTCATTAGGAAAATTTTACAGGAGAGGCAAAAAACCATTTCGTTAAAAAAATTCGAACATAGAAGTGTTTTTCACACGAGACTTGTTTTGGATTTAAAAAGCATAACTTGCTTTACAAGATGAATTAGTTAAAGTCTGTTTATGTTTATTTAAAACCTTTTTATGTGCCTTACTAACGAAAAATTACAAAAATAAGAGAGAAATGTTACTCTAATACCAATACAAAAATCTAGCAAGTCGTCTCACTATGTGTTTGAATTGATTCTTTTTGTGGTTTGAACCTAGATTCTTGACATAATAAGCTAGTAAAAACAGAATTAGGGAAATTGATCAGTTTTATTAATTTTTATGGAAAAATTATAATGTTGCTAGCCAATATTAGGTACTTATCCTTATCTGGGAATTCTAAATACCTCGAAAAGACTCAAGATTGATTCAACCAACCCTGAATAATTTTTAATTCAGTGATAAACATTAATGACTAGGATCATAATGAAACAATTATGTACAAATATAGAAAAAAAGAGTTTAATTATTAATCAACAAAATTGTTAAAGTAATCCGTAGAGTCATTGCTATTTAAAATATTTTCACAAAAATCTTTTGTGTCTAAAAACCGAGAAATCATTCTGTCATCAAGGTCGGGAACATAATCTGGATCTGCAACTGAATTATCATCACTGAAATCGCTGGGTTGCTCATTGTCTCTCCAATACGCGGTATTTCTGGAAATTCATACTGAGTGCAGGAAGTAGAAGGTTGTGTGTCAATGTTAGTAGCATGCGGGGCAAAAGAGTTATCTTGACTTGAAATAGAGGTTAATTGTGGTTTCTTATAATTGGATGCAATGCGACGTCGTTTGTTACAGTGGTGCTAGGAAAAAAAACAAAACACACACACAGTCAGATTGGTTAGTCAAGCAACATAAAACCAAATAAACTAAAGTTACAAGTAGGTACATAATTATAGTTGAAATTGTCTGTTTTTTGATCAAAGTATCTATGTATGTCCCGTTGGCATTAGTATTGCTATGGCATTATGTTGCTGACTGTGTACAATACCTAATGTAATAACTCCACATTACTTATCAATGGCTCCAGAAACCATAGACAATTTTCTGTTTATTGGGATTGAAACGCATCAATGGTAGAACATTAATTTTCAAGTTTTTTACGATATTTTTAGTATGTAATGTACCTTTTTATAGTAAAGATTGCACGAAATATGTTTAAAAGCGTTTTAAAATAAGTGTTCACAACTTCATCTAAGCACAATCATTACTTAAAAAATCAAAACAGAAACATCCAGCACCACTCACAGGCTAAAAAAAAACAATTACCTACTTTTTAAGAGCAGCTGCCAAAATTCGTCTCGAACTATCCCTTTTATTCATGATGAATGCGTCCACGCAGTAATGCAAGCTACGACCAACTACAAACTTTAAGTTTGAACTCGTTCCCGATCCCGAATCGCAAAAGGCGCGGGCGCGGGGGCGAACGTTGCGACCATTAATGCCAACTTCACTCATTGCCTACTGAGTTGCTAGGTTTCATTACTAAAATATTTGAATTCCGCGTTCAATTCTTCGTCATTTTTTAATTCAAAAACCTAGTATGGGACTATTTTGGAATTTAAAAACCTAGTAAGTACCGTTTACAAATTCAAAATCCTAGTATATGCCACATTTGCTAGGTTTCTGAGCTTGGAAATGTTACTTACTAGTTTTTTGAATTCGGTATTGGCAACTATAAAGTGCACTTGCTAGGTTCGATGGGTCTCATAACTTCGCTTCTAATTGCGATAGGAATACAGGTGTTTTTGCATTCGACGCAGCGCAAAATTTGAGGCAGATTCATCGAAAAAACGGATTTTGCCAAAAAATGTCCCTTGCTAGGTTTTGATTTCGGACAGCCGATATCCTCACGCCTGTATTCCCAAAAGGGGTAGGCAGATCACATAAATTCAATTTAACAGGACTCAAAATAATTATTTTGCATACTTTACAAAAAAAATGTTTTTTTTTTTGCCTAATTATGTTTAATGTCTATAAAATGGTAACAGATAGGCACTAGTTTACCCAGCCAATGGTATGGAACCTTTTGTGACAAAGACACCGGCAAGTTAGATGCCACGATTTTAGAGAGACAGTAAGTTCGCTCAGTGCTTTTTTCAGGTAAAAGCGATGCTATGGATTTGTCTATAGATACATATAGGCAGAACACACGAAAAACTATATAGTTAAGAGGATAGGAGTCGCGCCACTTCTCCATACAAACGTAGTCCCCTGTTTTCTTCGTGAATAATGACATTAGAGCAAAAAAATTTTTTTTTCATTAAATTTGTGGCTATGCCTCTATGATTTGCTTTTATCGATTTTTATTTTTTTATTTTTTTTATTTAGAATAACGATAAAAGCAAATCAAAGGGGCATAGCCACAACAGATACAAATATAATGTAAAAAAATATTTTTGCTCTAATGTCATTATTCACGGAGAAAACAAAGGACTACGTTTATATGGAGAAGTGGCGCGACTCCTATCCTCTTAACTATTTTAGTTTTTCGCGTGTATATAGATACCCCGTTTGGGAACACAGGCGTGAGTGTATGTATATGTATGTATGTTTAAAATAAACATTAAATTTGATCAAAGTCTAAAAAACGCCTGGCGTATCCCCTCTCATCCCGTTCCACGTTACCTACACCTAGTCTTTCTCTAAAAGAAGCTTCTTTCAAAGTAATTCGTGCCTCAGACAATGGCGTACTTGGAACAACTATTTTGATCTTACTGAGTGATAGCCTTCGCGAAGGCAATACTTTAGTCTGTCTGTACCCATTTGCGATTGCCCTGCGCGCAGACTATCCGCGACGGACTTTTTAGTCTGTGAAAATAGAATCTATACTAATACTATAAAGGGAAAGAGTTTGTTTGTTTGTTTGAACGCGCTAATCTCAGGAACTACTGCTCCGAACTGAAAATTATTTTTGTGTTGGATAGACCATTTATCGAGGAAGGCTTAAGACTATATAACATCACACTGCAACCAATAGGAGCGAGGAAACAGTAAAATGTGGAACAAACGGGGTAAATAACCCAAAGTCACTATTCCACGCGGACGGAGTCGCGGGCACAGCTAGTGGAAGTATAATTATGCAGTAACGCACAAGAAGCGCAAAAGTCCTACGCACAATGCATACAATCCACGCAGACTTTTTGTGCGTCGCAGACTCGATCGTACAAAAAGTCTGTCGTCTGCGCTGCCCTTTGGAGTTAAAGGGCAGGTCGATGACCGGTGTTGAGTTTATTCAGTGACTAGAAAAGTTATGACGCTTAGTTTCGATTGTGATCTGCAGTTTTGACAGTTGAATGTGAAACATTTTCAGTTAAAGTGAGTGGATTGATCGTGAAACTTTTCAACCGCCGTTATATTTAGGGGAAAAAATGTCAAATCAAATTATTTATTTGTCAAACTTAGGTTAAATAGATGGTGCATTGGTTCTATAATGCAACAAATAAGATCTTGATTCTAAATAATGTAATGGCAATGTAAATCAGGAAACACGTCATAAAATTTCATCTTTAGAAAAAAAATATCGAAGTCACATATCTGATTTTCGACTTTTTAATTTTTATAATATTCTACAGGGTGTCCCATAAGTGACACGTTAACCTGACACTGGA